>JAZKJV010010795.1:0-298602 GCA_037367405.1 Ottelia alismoides | reverse complement strand
TTCGGTATTGCAAGTGAACTTGAATTTTGGGTTTAAGCTTTAGGTTTTGTGCGGAGGATATGGTAAGGAAGATGGTAAAGTATATAAAAACCCAAAAATTGACCAAAGAATATTTAACACGTAAACTGGCCAAAATATAGAGTATTATGCTTGAAAATCAAAAATCAACCTAGAGATAACAGAGAGTATATATTGAAACTAGGCAAAAACTACTCAATATGAGTAGTATTTAATCACACTAATAAGGCGAATCGAAGATACATAGATCCATGTTTTAAGAGTCGTGTTTATGACTTCAAGGCATGAACCCATTGGAGAAGTTGCTTTGAATTGTCCCTATTTTTTGTAATCGATTCCATTGGTAAGAGGGATGGATTTTTGTAAGCATGGTGTGCTTGCTTTCGCATTGTGATCGACATCATGGTTTTTCACTCTTACATAAGGAATTTTCCATGTTAAAATTTCTATTTGTGTCTACGGTTTATTTTGTGGTTGGTTATAATTGTCATGTATTTGACATACCATGCAGGATCTAATATGAGAACTCTATTCCTATCAAGATAAGAAGTGGGCCAAGATGAGTTATTGGCTAATGTATAGTAACACTAGCATGCACATCATACAAAATGAGAATCATGAGAGATGAGTGATCCTATGAGAGTTAAAAACTGTGAGAACATGAGAATAGTTTTGGACCACTAGATTATGTCTTCTCTCTCCTAATCTTCTCTTTCCTTGTTAAATCTAGTGATCCAGAATCAATGCTCTCATGCTCTCACATGTTTTGGCTATTATAGGATCACTCCTCGATAGTGAAATTCTTGAATATAAAGGAAAAATTTAACAATAAAAGTACACGATCCATATGAAGAGATAATAATGTGAAACAAAAGCAGAATGACTTCAATGCCTTAATTATCAAATTAGGGGAGGGAGAAAACAACTACATTAAATGAGACATTGGTCTCCTTCTCAATTGAAACTTCTAAATTTGAGAAAACAAAAACGATACTACTGCAGACTAGGATTTGTTTTAGAGCTTATGTGTAAATGTGTGCACAATCATAACTTTCAATATTGTTTAGTAATCTAGTTCTCATTAACACTTGGTACAACATTCAAATATCCAATGACAAACATGGGATGTTAGTGTTCCCAAAAGGCCAATGGAGTTATATCTCTGATCTAACGAAGACTGATAAAAAACAATAAAATTCATTTTATATTAACCAGTTTTAATGTATTCTATGAAGTTTGTCCTTATACGAAAATAAAAAAGGCTTTATCTGTAATTGTTAAAATTTAATATGAAAAATCTAGGAGAAAATCTAAAAGATCTATTTATTTTCCGTCCGTTTGAAAGGTAGTAAGGTGGAAAGTCATGAAATGAAATTTCTTCAATGTGATGGGAAAATAGCAAAGAAAATCGAATAAAAAATCATAATTTCCTGAATTTACTAGTCAACTGGAATTGTTGACTTTCAGTTTCTCTGTATTGCGGAGTACAATAGACAATGATATTCATTGAATAATGTAAATAATTGTGCACGTCATAGATCAATAAAAAAATTCATCATTTGTTAGTCCTATCAAATTCCATCAAATATAGGAAATTAAGGGTCTTGCATGAATTTAATTTGAATTTGTATGGAGAGTTGTTGCCATTTTTTTATGTTTGTGCAATATTAGGTATGTAGGTGTGCTATGAACAAATATAAACACAAACTCGTGTGATTTTTATTTAATACATTTGTTTTCTTTTCTTCATGATTATCACTTAAATAAAAGATATATAGGGCACTTGTATGGTTCCACCTTAAAAACCTATGATATTAAATAATTTGAATATTTTCACCATATCTTTCAAAATTAAATATATGAATAGCAATACCATCTGATGCAAAATTATCTTTATTCGTGTAATCTGCAACTCAAACAATACAAACAAAAACTGTGTGCAACTCATAATTTCATATTAATTCATTATTATATAACCCCACTTAGCACATAAGTTGCAAAAAACCAGTCATTCTGCAAAATTTGAGATTAAGGAATATATTTGTCATATGACCTTAACTATATATCTGAACATCTATCTACATTTTTTATTTTTTTCATCTCCAATAACATCTGAAATTTGATTTTGACCAAAACCAATCGGTCCAAACCCACAATCCAAATATTCTATCCAATTTATTTTGAGTAAGGTTATGGATGATCACTTTCTTAAACAAATAGAATCAATACGAATTATTTAACCGCAACTCACCAAATTCAATCGAATGTCCACCCCTCAATATCAATGAAAAGAAAGAAAGGAAATATGTGCACCACCATTTGCATAATTTTTCTCCTCTCCACGTAAGTTTAATTGTAAAAAATTACAAGGACACTAGTGCGAAAATCCCAACAGTTAAAACGTGGATATTTATGTAATCACTGACGACCACAAATTTTGGTTGATCACAAGTTGTTGTCCTTCTCTGCTCTATAAATTTTCTAAATTAATCAAAAACCTCCAAAAAGGTTGGGACAAAATAAGAAATACAAAGTGGGAAAAGGATGGGAGATATCTTTGACTATAACATAACATGTAGTTTCAAATTTAGCTCTAGTAGATAATGTTGCCAAAAAAACCAATTTTGTCACCCTTCACTTTTGCCCTAAATATAGGATACACTGAGGTTAATGTTGCTAATATGTCCCAATGTAGAATAAACTCACTTAAACTTAATTTTTGTTGCGTTATATTTGATAATTTTTATGATCACCGCATAGATACATATAGGTGAAAATTCCAACGTCATCATAGTACAACAGAAGTTGAAGCATTCCTTGCGATCGATTCCTTGTTTGATGGTAAGTCAGCAAGTTCACCATCATCTTCGCCATTCTTACACGACATGAAGAGGTTGAACTCTCTCTTAGAGTTGAGTGTCCTGATGGGTCGGTCCGAGCCTGATTTTGAAACTCGAACATGAATTTTCTATAGTGGGATAAGAATATGCATATCGATCTATGTATTATACATTGCGTGAGAACAAAAATTTAAGACTTTGCTCTTTTGGTTGCGGAATAAGGAACTAGAGATAATTTAGCAAGATAGCGATGATTTTTTGAGATATCTCTCTCTTCTTAGTAAAGGTAACTAATGAGGTTGAGATCGTGCACGAATCTAGAGGGGGCATGGAGGGGCACATGCCCCCCTAGATTTTAGGATGCCACCTTTGTATTATTGATATAATATTATGGTTATAATGTTATTTTGATTTCCCTATACTAAATGTATTTATAAACCCAAAAAAATACAACTCTCTCCCCCAATTTGGATTTGCTTTATCATCTCTCTCGACGATTCTCTCCTACGTCTCATCTGTTGAAATCTCTTTTCATAAATATCTTCTTCTTCTCTCTCTTTCATTGTAGAACATCTCTCACCCAATCGATCATGATTTGAAAAATCAGATTCGATTGGTTCATAGAACAGTTGGATTGGATGCTACCGTCGATCTCATTAGTTCGATCGGTTACATGGAAAAATAATTAGAAATTTAAAAATAAGTTTCAATATTGATCATGTTCAATTGAAGTGGACTACTTTGTCTTAGATCGAACTGGTAGCAAGAACTTGTATATTATTAATTATCAACAATGATTCAACATGAATTTTCTTAGTGCTTTATATATGATTTTCATGATTCGAATATCCATTCCACCATCATGATGGTAGATTAAGCTAGATCAAAATTTCTGAAATTGATACAAATATTGAAGTCATGAATACTCCAACCGGTTTGACCCAACAATCAAATTCAATTAAAGATCAAACTAATAATGACTGAATGGTTTACCGTCCCATCTGGATTTTAAATTTTGCATTCTCACCATTTCTCCATACATCTCTCTTTCTCCCTCTCCCGCTCATATTTATCATTCTCTTAGATTCGGTGAGAAAAATGAGTTTTAATACAAAAGGTGCTTTATTTTATGATTTTGTTATTTTGTCTCTATTTTGAACTTATGCTCCATGTTTAAATTTAGATGTTTGTGTAGAATTATTTTCCATAGCTCTTTTAAATTCTTTTTATATGAAAAAGTTTCAAAAACTTATTGCAATATATAGTTTGTCCAAATTTATATTGGATATGTATGTATCCAGTGTTCATCTTACAATTTTATAGATTTGTAACAAAGTTGAGATATTCCTCAAAAAATGGAAACCAAAATCCCTAACACATGTAATGCTCCCAAAAGGTTAAAAAAATTAATCAAATGGACATTTTTATCTTGTATTATAATTTCTCCAAAATTTACTTGAAAATGTTACAATCAACATATAAATAAATGTTTTACTTTGTGCCCCCCTCGACAAAAAGTTTAGGATTTAGGCTCTGTCCATGGTTGAGATTAATGACAATAATTGTCTCTGAAGGAGAAGGGATAACGTCAAGTCATCTTGAAAGGATAAATCACTACAAGAAAAATGAGTTGTGGCCACGGAAACTTGTGGCCACGATAATTCCATGGCCACTAGTTTCTCGTAGCTACAATCCGTAGCCAAAGTCTTCATATAAGAGTTGTGGTCACGATAAGTTCGGTGGCCACTTGTAGTGGCCACGACATATTCGTGGCTAGAGAACTCTCGCGACGAGACTTATAGCTATGGCCACTGGCCACGACGTGTTGTGGCCAGAGCTCAATTCTGTGGCCAAAAACCCCATATCTGTGGTCATAGTTCTGTAGCCACAACTTGTTTTCCTTGTAGTGAATAATCATATCCCGAGATAAGTCTGTAACTTTAGGACAACTTGTTGGGTACAGATCTAAGTGGATCTGTTGATAACTACTAAAAATGCGTAAGTCTAAGTTGTCAAGTATTAATCCTTCACATTTATAACACACACTCTCACCCTTAGTAAGTTTCGATGTGGGACTATTTTTTGATGTTACAATAACGAAGTATGTTGTCACGTTTGCAACAACAAGCAATCCGACCTCGTCTCCTTTGAAGTGGAATGTTTACGTGGAGCGGAAAAAAAATATCACAAGAAGCTAAAGAGTAATATGGAATATAATTCGTCGTAGTTTATTTATATGTTGAGTACCAACAAAGTTTTCATCAAGTGGATGTTGAATGTGCATTTTAAAAAAAATGGTGCATTCAACATCCACTTGATGAAAACTCGTTGGTACTCAACATTTAAAATCTCCATATTATCTTGTTGGTACGATTATCTTTCTCTATCCAATAAATTTAGTCGTTGCATTCCACATTTGAAATCTTCTGTTTGAACCATCAAATATATATATATATATATAATATTTTGAAAAGAGAAATACACGAAAAAGAAGGGAATCACGTTAATTTTCTGGACGAGAAAGTTGGAAACCCCACTTTCGAGATATGACAACTTAGGATGGAACGAGGGAGAAAACATAAATAAAATGCTCTTAATGGATCGTGCTTCCTTTTGTGTAGATTTTTATATTCTTTTGAAATAATATTATTTCATGTGATTGTGACTTAACTATAATTTAATTACCTGTTGAAAAATAAAATAAGATCTTGGAAGTGCATGAGATGAGCCCCCACTAAAATTGGATTAGATTTATTTATCCAATAATACGATTAGGTGGAACAAAAGCGAAAGTTTTATTACGTGGAGTATACACTAAGTTACATGCATGTCACACCACTTTTTTTAGATGGTTTCTTAAAGCAGAGGTTTCTATTGTGATTTTCAAATGTGTCGGTAGGTTTCTCTCCTTATGGGAACCTAACTTTTATATAGGATATTATTAGTCTTAATCGGAAAAGGAAAAATCAAATCCTTATTGGAGAAGGAAATAAATTACCTTTTAGGAATATAAGTCATTTTTCCTATTGGTGTGGGAAGTATAAGTTCATGCTTCCTTATTTTCTCATCGATATGAAGTATAAATAGAGGGCATGGATGCACACCAACGTCATCCCAACACAAGTTCTCATAACGCATGAAAGAAAAAGAGAGGGGGGAGGGGCAAGATGAAGCAGGTATGTGACTTTGGAGACAATGCTCTTTTGGAGCAGTTCTTCTTCAACATTCTTTCTTACAGTTTGGAGGAAGATTTATTGGATTGATGATATCTCTCCTCTCTATTACTCTCTCTTATTTGGTGATTTGCAGCACCATTTAGAGGGTCGGATTTGTGTTAGTCCATCATGAGAGATTATTTCGATAATAGTGCTTGATTTTGTGTTATGATCGACCCCGTGATTTTTCCCCTTACATTGAGGGTTTCTGCATTAAAAATTCTCGATTCATTTGTGGTTGATTTTTTTGTTATTGAAGTTTGTCCAAAAATGAAATTGGCATATCATGCAGGATCCTCTTATCAACTTTGGTATTTTTCCATGATTTGATCTATGCAGGGAATCTGTTGTCAATAACTGGTATCGGGGCAAATATGATTGCTAAGATGGAGTATAGAACTATCATGATGCTCAGGCTGATGTGATCAACTACAACTTATGAAAAAATAAGATGAAGGACTTATTATTGGTGAAGGCCATGCACCTTCCAATTTTGCCACCCAAAAGCTCGAATCCAAGAGCAATAAGGAATGGGATTCCAAACATGAGCAGGTATGTGGATTTACCTGGCAGTTTGTGGATGAGAATGTGTATAATCATATTCGAAAAGAGATACATGCTCACACACTTTAGTCGAAGTTGAAGAACTTGCATGCTTCAAAAATAAGGAACAATAAGTTGTTTTTACTCAAAGTATTGATGCAATAGAAATTTAAGGATGGAACTTCTATTCCTGAACATTTAAATGAATATCAAGGAACTGCCAATTAACTTTTCAGCATTGGAATAAAAATTGAAGATGAGATTTTAGGTTTGTTGCAACTCGCCGCTCTTCCATCTTGTAACACCCCGCAATTTTCGACTTTTCTGAAGTCTTAAAACCTATTCAATATTATATTCAAAAGATCTCGTCGCAAGCTTTCCAACGAGTTCAAAAACGCGTAATTCTGAGTTCGGATGTGGAAGTAATGCTTGTTTTGGTGAAGAGGGGTCATGGATTTTGAGGAGATTTAATGGTTACGGATTGTGTTTAATTAAGTTCGGATTAGGGTTATTTTAGGGATCCTAAAACTAGGGTTTCAATCCTCAACTATATTAAGACCCTCACCCTTCATCTCCCCTCATTCCTATTTCTTTCCAAACCCAAATCCTCATTCTCTTATCCATTTTCCCCCTCATTCTTTAGAAAATCAAGGAGAGAACGGTGCCACCACCACTATCAAAAGCTCTCGAAGCCATGTAGCTTCGCGACAAGAAGAAGACGAGGAGGACTATCGTAAGGGAAAGGCAACCCTCTCATCGATTTCGTGATCGGATGATGACCGTGAAAACCCTTGTGATCCGAGTGAAGGTATAAATCAGGGTCGTTGCGACCCGAATCGCGAGGCTAGGTCAACAAGAAAAATCAAATAAATCAATCAATCAAGTCAAATAGCGGTCTAGCTATTTATTTAACCTGGTATAGCTACCATGGTTGAACTCAAGGAGCACGGATTGGCTAAGAGCCTATGAAGTAGTCCGAAATCAAAATAAACTATTTTTTGGGTGGATTTTTGAGTTTTTAAATTTTTGTGATTTTGAATTTATAAAGAAAATGAAGAAAGGCGGAAAAAGGTCACAATCAACAAATTATTTCATACCTCAAAACAAGTCAGAAAATTGCAATAAAAATATTTTTGGATTTTATGTTTTTTCAGGTGTTTTTGATATTTTTCTCATATTTTTAGGATTTTTAGTGAATTTTCCAAAAATGAAATAAGGCAAAAAGTGAAAACCAATGTGCAGCCAGAATCTAAAGGATATTTAAAAATAACTAAATAGCCTATAAATTTCTAGAGACAATTTTATGATGAAATAAAATAAAAATCTAACTACTGGAAAAGAAATTGCATTTTTTATTTTTCTGAATTTTTAATGATTTTTCAAGGTTTTTAGGGTGTTTCAATTTTTAGGGTTTTTAAGTCTAAATGCAACAAAAATGGCATAGATTCAAAAGGACAATAAAACACACAAACCACAAATATTTTAGAATTTTTAGAGGCTTTGTAATATTTTTATTTGATTTTTCAAGTTAGACAGTAGAGAAAATAGAGGTTTTTCAATTTTTAAAAATATAAAATAAAACAAAAATGTCCCAAAAAATTACTAAATTTTTTACACAGTGGTAGGGGCCACGTATCCAAATTTCACGAGATTTGGATTTTATTTGCTATTTTATTCAAGCAATCAAAGTGTCACAGCACACACGGACCTAGTTGCAAAGAAAGTAAGTTCCAGGGGCTTAATTATAACATGCACCAAAAATGTAGGGGGACGCAATTTTTACTTTATATTCAGCCCATGTTCAAATCCAGCACGCATAGGGTATAAGTGCAAATATTGAAACTAAAATATCAAAGCATAACATGCATTAAACCAGAGCCCCATACACGCAAATGTCCCAGAAAGTCACGTGACGAAGCACGTGCAACTCAAACAGAGAGACTAAAATGCAAAATCTGAAAGCCTGAGGTCCAAAGTGCAAATTATCCAAATTAAAAACAACTACATACAATATTTACAGAATTAGGAAATAAATGCATAAAGTAAAAGTGGCATAAGTGTAATTTACCCTTTATTACAGATCAAACGGCCAAGGGGTCTTCAATCAAAATCGGATGGTTGTGATTGGGCGATGCCCCTTCGGCGATGGATGATCAGGATCAGATCCTCAGATGGATCGGACGGCTACGAGCTCCTCGTGGATGGATGGCAGAGATGAGACCTGGCGGAGGAGCTTGATCGGACGACGGAGGAGGACCCTGGATGAACAGCTCATCGGCGAAGTTCGACCGACCGATACGCGCGATCGGGAGGTCCTCCGGTGCTGCTCTGATGGGAGAAACAAAGCTCGAGGCTGTCCGCAGCGAATGGTGATCTCCGATGAAGCTGGGAGGTCCTTGATGACGTCAAGGCACCTGGAGCTCTTTGCTTCAGTCGTCAGACCTCCAGATGAGGTCCATTCTCCTTCAATCATGCATAGAAAGAATTCCGGATCGAGGGAAAGTGGCTCGACCCGGTTACAGGCAAAATAGGTGAACGGGTGAGGCGGAGCGAAGCTCTCCAACGAGGCGACGGCGGGAGGAGAGCAATGTCCCTATTCCATGGTGAACCAGGGTGGCTGAAGGGGTGGAGAAGGTGGAGAGGAGTTTGGTGAAGGTGAAGGGCTAGTCGGAGTCGCGAATGGGTGAACGGAGTATGGTGGGTGGCCGGTGAAAGCTTGGCGGACCGAAATCTAAAAATCTAAATATAATAAGAACTAGAGCAGATCTAACCTAATGATGAAGGCACTCATCTTGGCTGGATGTGCTAGACCTCCGGGGGTCTTCGCTTCGATGGTTCGATGCTTCTAGAGGCTCGAGCTCATCGGCGACGGAGCACGGCAAAGATTCGCCGGATCTGAGGTTCCAGGCTGTTCGCTACCTCACTGGAACTCACTATTACATCAGTTGTCACTCAGGTGCAGAGGAGGAGCTCATCGGATGCAAGGGGGAAAGCCAAAGATGCGTGAAAAGTTGTGGCTCCGATGGATTATATACGATGAAGGGTCCAAGAAGATGGGCGTGAAGCGTGCGGATCGAGGAGCGAATACCTAGGAGAATAGGTAGGCGTGGATAACAGATCTGCCTCGACATTGGAGCCTCAAATCGAGAAGAATGGAAGGCAGATCGCGGCGAGAAAATTTGGCGAAGACGGGTCGAAACCGGATCCGGGTGAAAAGTGGTCCAGGGGGGAGAGTTGACTGGTGGTCAACAATCCCCCGTGGACCAATCAGAGTATTCCTAGTCAAAAATTCTTGTAAATTAAACTAAAAATAGAAAACGATTTTATTTAAAAATATTTATAGAATGAAAAATATTTATTATTTTTCAAATTATTTTTTAGTGATTTTTATTTATTTTTTTGAAAAATAAATTATGTTATATACATAATATAATAATATATACAGGTATAAAATACCTATGTATTTTATATTTTTATTTTAAATTTCTAATTTTTGTATAAATACCCCAATTTTATATTTTATTTATTTACAAAATAAAATTTGGGATATAAAATAATTTTTATTTGATTTTTATTATTTATTTACAAAGGTGAAATAAATAGATATTTTATTCCTATATACATGGTATATGTACACTGTGGAGAGAGAAAGTATTTTATTTTTGATTTTATTTTATTTTTCTTATTTTTATTTTATTTTTAGAAATATACACAAATTATTAGAAACACATCTTTATTTTTGTTTTATGGAAATAAAATATAATATATACAAGAAGGAGTCTACTCATGGATGAATGGCACTATCTCTCTCTACTTGGTTTCTTTTGCGGTCAGGCCAATGCTTGGCCCTCCCTTGTGTTCGGATCACTCGATATTTATTCCAAATATCTCCTTATTTTTCTTTATTCTTTTACTTTTGCACAAAAACATGTTCATTATTGGTATTTAACAAAAATATGCATTTTGGTAATTTATTACATTTACAAGTATCTACATGGTAATTTGCCAAGATATCTAGCTAAAATAAAAGAATAAAGAGTTATGAATGGGGATTCATCATCGGACGATCGAGCACGTGGATCAAAGACGTGCACGAGTAATTTTAGTGATAGTATAATGTTTAGAGTCCATTATTCACAGTGAGTCTCCTTATGCCTAGTGGTGCTCCTGATAGCTCTCAATCAAAAGGATGATCTTCCCGAGATGTCGGGTTGAATATCACATCCTTAAAGAGAGTAATAGGCTTACATGAATGAAACGTAGGCTAAAGTCAGATACAATCCCTTACAACTCCCAAATATGTGAAAGTCGGAAATGGAGACTTAAGAGGCAAGTCCATGGATTTGGTCTCTATCCTTAGGGATACATCCTCACCCACTCGATCTGGAGTTTAATACCTACGAATAATAAGGTTATTACTCTCCCATAGTATAAGTTTAATTTTACTCCATTTTATTTTTATCGACTTGCTTGAACAATCATAATTTTTAAGAGTTTATGTTGTCACTGATAATTAATGTGAGCAAATAAAACATATTGACTAATGCACAGTCCCATTTCCATTTATTATCCTAAGTTATAGATCAAGAAAAAGGATTAAAAAAATGAATGCGAGCGAGAAATAATGACGAATGCTTAGGTTAGGAATACTTATAGTAATTCCCCTCTCTCTCTCCATGTGGATGCAAAACTCGAGAAGAATCTCACCTACGCATAAGTTCTACTAGCGAGAAGAATATAAGTTATAATGTGAGCTAGATAGAATGAGCTAAGTGCATTTTATTTACACAAATCTAAAGAGATCAATGTGTGACCTAAGATTACGATTGCACATATATAAATGACCTAAGTAACGCTTTAAGAGTTGTGTGCCTATCCTAATCTCGATCACTCAAGTCTAGCCCCACCCTTAGGTCAATAGTGAAACGGGTCTTGACATAACACATACAAAAGTTAATGTATCTTATTTATAGTCATGAGTTCTCAAATGAGAACCATTATAAAGAACATAATAAGTACAAATAATTACACCACAATATTATTACAAAGATTCTCTAATGCTACCATAGAATTAGCTATCTATTCTCTTCTCAACTACGTGTGCTAGACGTGGAGTCTATTAGCTAGAGCATCAAGCTCCTCACCTCCGCATCACTTCGAGCATCCTCAACTCCACAATCCCAAACACAACAACAGGATGGTTGTAGATGTTTAAATAGATAACTAACTAGAAACACAAAAAAATAACACATATATAAGAAGACAAAATAAGTTAACGAAACAAACAAAAGTCAAAAAAACCTAAAGTTGACCTAAATAACACTAAAATCACTTGAGCAATTAACTAAAACTAATCAAATACACTAATGACATCATGTCCCCGGTAACAACTGTTAGCAATGTGAGTCCCGGGCGAACCATTTCTACAATAAATGTTATTGTAATGAATAAATTATCAATAAAAGTTATTGATTATTTTTCACTCCCTTTCTGAAATTAAATGAATGAATGCATGATGAAGCCCAATTCATCACTCTTTATTCCTTTATTTTAGATAGAAACTTGAGCAAAATACCATGTAAATATGTGTAAATATCATAAATTGCCAAAACACATGCATCATGTAAATATGCATAATTAGCATGTTTTTGTGCCAAAATAAAGGAATAAAGAAACACAAGAAAAAGAGGGAAATATTTAGAATAAATATTGAGTGACCTAATCCCAAGAGAGGACTCAACATGGGCCTGACCGCAAAAGAACCCAAGTAGAGAGAGATAAGGTCATTCATACATGTACATACCCCCATATATTTAAATAAATTTATTTTCCTCAAAATAAAAATTAAAAAGCGTTTCTTATATTTTGTACATATTTATAAAAATAAAACTAAAATAAAAATGAGAAAAACGAAATAAAAATAAAAATAAATAAAACCTCTCTCATCAGTGTATATAGACCATGTATATAAAATAACATACCTATTTATTTTCTCCTTATAAATAAATAATAAAAATCCCATAAAATATATCTATATTCTATATTTCATGGCGTAAATAAATAAAATAAAAATCAGGAAAATAAAAATAAAATAAAAAGAAAAATAATAAAAATCATTCTCCACCTTGTATATATACCATGTACATATGTATATACACATATTTATTTAACCCATGTAAATACATCATAAAAATAAAATAAAAATATTTATTATTCCAAATTTTATGTTATAAATAAATAAAATGTAAAATTGGAATAATTGTACAAAAATAAACAACTAAAAATAAAAATAAAAATAAAAATAAACATATGTATATACCTATATATAATAATATATTGTAAATACGTTATATATTTTTCAAACAAATAAATAAAAATCACAAAAAAATAATTTGAAAAATAATAAATATTTTTCATGTTTTGACTTTTTCGAAATAAAATCTAATAATTTTAATCGAATTTCCAAATATTTTAATAAATGGTGAATTCCCATTGGTCCACGGGGGATTGTTGACCCCGGTCAACTCCCCCCTTTGGACCACCAGCCCACGGATCCTGTGCCCTGACCCGACTTCACCTAATTTTCGTGCAGTGATCCGACTATCTCTCACATAAACCCCGGGCTCCGGTCTTCTAGGATACATCCACGATTCACGCCCGACACCTCCCCTAGGGATCCGTGCTTCGCCCGACCCCTTCTTTGTCGGATCTTCACATGTATATAGCCGACCTCCACTGCACCTTTTCACTCATCTTTGGCCTCCGCCTTTCATCCCAGGACCTCCATTCTCTTCCCCATAGTGACAGCTGCCCGAGGAGAGTGTTGCAGTGAGGAGGGAGCGGCCCCAACCCCTGATCCGGCGATCTTCTTCACTGTGCACCGTCGCGAGGTGCGTCGGGCCTCAGACCCCGACGATTCCTTGAGGAAAAGACCCCCAGAGCTCCGCCAGCTCTTCCACAGTCGATTTCCTCCATCAGGTAGCCCTGATACCTCCTAGGTTAGCAAAATTTCAGATTACGCCCAATTATCGCCGACGGCAGTCGCTGGCTAATTCACATCATTTCGCTCATCTATTCGATCATCGGACCCCCTATTAATCATCATGAGACCTCTCTCCACCTTTTGCACCCATACATTCATCCTGGTTCTCCCTGGACCTAGGAGTTCGGTTCTCCTCCGCCGCCACTCGCCGGAGGACCACGCTGCGACTCATCCGACCATCGTCTCCACCCCCTGACGGGTCGAGGAAATTTACCTTCGACCCAAGAGTTGTTTTGTGCCGTTTTGCAGGTCGAAGGGCCCCATCTGGGGGTCGAGTCGTTCGAGCACAGGAGCTTGGCTCCTCCACCGTCGCCGAAGCTCCCCAGAGCCCCTCGGACTCATTGGAGGTGCCCACCAGCTGCGGAAGCCTCTGAGCTTCATTTCACCGATCTCAGCATCCCAGGAGGAGGTCCCATGCGCCTGTAGTGAGCCGGTGAATTTCATCGGAGCTGAGTTCATCCAGGACCCTCCACCACCGTTCGATCAGCCCTCTGCTCCAGATTTGATCCGGACCGTTCAGCAGTGAAAGATATTCACCGTCCGATCTACTTAGGGTTCAATCTGAACCGTCGGTCACAGAGGATAGGCGTGAGCGCATCTCAGCTGTCAGATCTTCCACTTGGCGCATCTCTAGTCGTCGACCGTTAATAATAGGGGTAATTTGCACTTAGGCCCCTCTGTTTATTGCATTTACTATTTAGTCTTGTAAATAGTTTAGCACGTTGTTTTTATTAGGATAAATTGCACTGAGGACCTCTATGTTTCCTTTATTTGCATTTCAGTCCCTGTTTATATGAGCCACGTGCATCGACACGTGAGATTTTGGGTTATTTTGTACTTTTTATCATCTGCTTCCTGTGTGTCTGGATTGATCTTTTATAAATAGGAATGACACTTATGCCCCTACGTGTCTGATTCGCGTGCTTTGCGCGTGATTTTGTGGACTTTTGCACAAGGGTCCCTGGACTTTCTGATTTTGATACCGCTTGGTCCTTGAACTATGTTTCTTTGCATTTAGGTCCCTATGTACTGTGTGCCTTGTTTTGATTGAATAAAATATCAAACTAAATACAAATTAGGTGAAATTTGGACACATGGCTCCTGCCATTGTGTAAAAATTTCCCTAATATTTTGGGACTTTTTGAGGTTTTTTGATATTTTTAAAAATTCAAAAACAGTGTTTTTTGTTACTGTTTGCATTGGAAAATAAAATAAAAATATAAACTTCTTTAAACATTCTAAAAAAATTAGGTTTAGTTAGTTTTAGTGTATTTTAGTTTCTATCCAATTTTCATGCTTTTTGGATTTATAAAACCCTTAAAAATTGAAAAATCCAAAAATCTTATAAAAATTCTAAAAAAATCTATAAAAATCAAATAAATATAAAATTTTTTCGTGTAGCTTAGTTTATATATATATATATATTTCATAAAAATTGCCTCCAGACTTTTATAGATCAATTTTGAATTTTTAATTGATCTTTCAAATCTGGCTGCACAGTAGATCTTATTTTACCTCTTTCTTAATTTTTATAAAATCAAATAAAAATTGAAAATTTCTAAAAAAATCACCAAAAACACTTCAAAATCTAAAAAACATAAAAACATTTTTATTTGAATTTCCTGTGTATTTTTGAGTGCTTTAATAATTTGTAGGATTTGCTTGTTTTTACGTTTTCTTATAAAATTAAAAATACAAAAACATTTAAAAATCATAAAAATTCACCAAAAAATTTCCCCTTTATTTTTCGATTTTTGACTACTTCGTAGGCCGCAAGGCCATCTCGTGCTCCCTGAGTCCGACCCTGTCGCTATACCAGGTTAATAAAAGTAGCGAGGACCGCTCTCGATTTGATTGCTTGATTGTCTTATTTTGGTCGTTCCTTATCATATTTTCTTGATTGACCGATTTCCACTCGATCCGGGTCACAACGACCCGAGTGTGATTATTTTTACCTAGCCCGGATTGAGTGTTTGAGACATTCCGATCATCAATGCACTATAAGGTCCCTCTGTACAATTAGGGTTATGTACCATGGCCAACTTGATAATCATACAGTTGTTGATTCATTGAATGAATCATAGAGGCTGATGCTTGGATGAATATCTAAGGAGTTAGATAGAGGAATCATCAAGCATCGTCAAATGATTGTTAAGAGATGATCTCCAGTTTGAGTAGGAGATAGGGTTGGGCATGGGCCGGGCTCGGGCCGGGTTCGCCTTGGCCCGGCCCAAGCCCATTTTAGAATATGGGCTAACGGGTCGGGCCTAGGCCCATTTTATTTTCAAAAATTAGGCCCAAGCCCAAACCCGGCCCAAATAAAATGGGTCGGGTTCGGGTCGGGCCGGCCCAATTTAACACCTATGTATACGAATATCATGTCTTCCATTCTTCTTGCATTTGTGTGGTTGTTTCTTATGCATGTGTGCATGTTTAAAACTATAAAGTATGCTAACTAATTTGTGATTTTAACATTAGTTGTATGTTGGAAATACAAATGTGGTAAAAATATGGCGACTTAAACCACCATTCAATTCACCATTACATATTCTATTGTAGATGCGGGCACTATGACCCAATACAAATTGGTTACTTACAGTTGTACATGCTGTAACACTTGAGGACACAGATTCCATTATTGCATATTAATGTAATAATATCCTCAATCCACTATTGGATATGATTATTAATGTATCTAAGCATTTATTATACACTTGAATAAGGATAGTAAAGTTAAAACATGGTATTTGGAATGAACATGAATATAATTGATATAATTATACCGAATTGGATATAAATATACTTGCTTTAGAATGGATCGGGCTATCGGGCTAACGGGTTTGGGCCTTCTAAGGCCCAAACCCGGCCCGTTAATCAATATGGGCTCATTTTAAGGCCCACGGCCCGCCCATTAAATTTCGGGTTCGGGTTTGGGTCGGGTTATACGGGTCGGGTTTTGGGCCGGGTCGGGCCGGCCCAGCCCAATGCCCAACCCTAGTAGGAGATGCCAATCTTTTCTCATATGACTGGTATCTGACCGACCTCTTGATGCAGGTCCTCTGCATGGGAATAGTGATTCGGCGGTGTCAAATTAGTTGAGTCAATGTGTTGACTTAACGAGATCGAGATAACCAAAGACCTATGTTGAATATTGTCATAGCATAGGTATGCATCCTCTGACCGGAGACAGATGTGTTGCTATATGTCTGAGTGTGTACATTTGCCAGACTAATAGGTTGATGACCTAACCAAGGTCTATATACCGACGAGCTGGTGTGCATGTAAGGATATATGAGTAATACGATCTCTCAAAGGGATCATACAGGTTCACTTCTGAACCGGGAGACATGAGCTCACTCATGAGGTATTGGGACTGATCAAATTCCATGCATGGTCGTCATGCTTTGGAAGCAAGACATGAATTTGAAGGTAAGATATATGTTTTGGAAAAGCATATGATCTATACCAATTCCCAATGACCAATATTGAGAAACTTAATGATCAAACCCTGAAGATGACAGTGAAAAAGTGATCTTTATCTTCAGAATGATCATAGATCTTTCAGTATGCAGGATGTACAGGTATTGGGAATACCTGGGGGTGATGTGATCATAAACGATTGTATAACCGTGATGCTTCCATTCCGAGGGAGTGATGAAACATGTTTGGATTTTAGTGACTCCTCTCATTAGAGAAGTGACCTAATCTTAGTCCATGAACTGGACATTGATCTGAATGAGATTCAGATGCAATGAGAAGATTAGGTCTGCAGTCTTGATTTGATCAAGCATCAGTGGGAGGTCCATGGGATCTGGATTTGAGAGATGATCTTAACATCCAAGTCATTATACATAGAACAATACAATCGTCCTGTCCTTATCACCAAGTATCTGCGGAGAAATCGCATTATTCTTGAAGGGTTCGAGAATAATTCCATAAGATCTAAGCAATGAAGAATTAATGATTAAATGTGATTTAATCATTTTTATGTGTGAAGAAATTATCCAATATAATTAAATATGATTTAATTATTATGGATAAGAATAATGTAGAAAGAAATATCCAATTATTCATAATATATTATAAATGTGATTTATAATGTATTAGAGAGAGCTAATTATAATTTATACTTGTTGATTAATTTAATGTGTATTGGATACACATTGTGTAATTAATTGACAATGTAAATAATTTGTTGTTTTGGGTTGTGAATACGATTCACAATTTTTCAATGGCAAGATTGCAATATTCTCAAATATAATTATGAATTATTTTTGAAGAATAAAATCCAACAAAAGTTGTTGGAAATAAATAAAGAGATTTCATGGAGATATGCAATCTCATGAAATATCATGAGATTACCCTCCATATGGAAGGGGTGGGCGGCACCCAATTCCAAATTGGAATGGGTGGCCGTCCACATGGAATGTACATGGAGATGTAATCTCCATGTATATCCTCTCCTTATTTGTTGATGTAATTTAGGATTGATTTATATTTGATTTTGTCAAGTATATTTTAATCTAAAATAAATCATAATTTGTTGGTTTCACCAACAACAATCTTGACCATTGGATTGACATAAATCAATCTCATCCATTGATTTTATATGTCAGATGGATTGAGATTCATGGATCCCAAAACTCTAAAAATAGAGAGGCATACCATGCTCTCTAAGTACATGCAATATTGAAGCTCTCTCTCTCTCTCTCTCTCTCTCTCTCTTTCTTCATACACGTCAGCCCTCTCTCCCTCTATTTGGTGGCTGACCACCAAACCCTAGGAGAGGTTCTCGTCGACGCTCTCGCCACCGCGTCGCCGCTTCGACGTTCTTCGGTTCTCCATCTTCTTGGAGTGCTACACTCGTGAAGGAGACGTTGGATCTTGTACGACGATATCAGGAGCAACCGTGCTTGGATCATCTTCTTGGATTGTGAGGACAACATGGTTCATCACCGCGCTCGCAAGCTATCTCACTGACGATCGGACTTGAGACAGGAGGTCTCTTTCTTTAGAGACTTAATCAACCACGCTTCAAGAGGTATTCCTTTATACTTGTTGTGGTTATAGATGAAACGATCCGAGAATCGTTCTTGGATCATATGGTTTCATCGCATGAAAAATTTTAAATTCCGCTGCACAGAACAACTAGTACGACTAGTCGTTCTACGTCGTATCCAATACGACGATCAAGCTTTCATGATGTGCTTGAGGATAAATTCCATATCCTTCAAGTGGTATCAGAGCCTTCGTTAGACGGTTTCGAATATGATTCACAAACCGAGGACGACTTGGGTTTGTTAAGATCGCGAAAGTTTTTTATCGCATTTGATTTCGCAGATCTGTTTAGTAAATAATTTCGGCCATGTTTAAAATATTTAAACACGAATTATTTACTTTTATTTTGTTCCCCATTAAATAAGGAAACCATAGTATCTGAGTTTGCGTAAATCGGATTTGGTATGCTAAAGATATGGTTGTTTTAATGAACATGTATGCACTGTTGCGGGTACTGTAGATCTTAACATGATTAAAGAGTTAATTGCTGTTTTGATACGCCTCGAAATGCATGAAACATCACTTGGGTTCTGTCCTAAATTAAGTTACCAATATTTGAAAGTTGAGTTTGTATAATTTGGATTTAAATTTATTGAGATATGTTAATTTTAGTGAGTAGGGGTCACTACTCCAATTGCAGTCCTAATCTAGAACCAAGTGGTTGTCAATTAGTGAAATTAATTTTTAATTTCATGAAATAATCATGAAAAATATTTATGAAATATTGGAAGATGATTATTTACTTAATTGACTTGGCCTCAACCAATTAATTGATTAGATTTGATCTAAATCTTAATTGGAAACACAATCATCAAACTTGATGCTTGAATAGGATTGGAAATTTGTGTAGCAAATTTCCTTATAATCAAAAATGTTTTGATTATTACTATATAGTATAATTTCGGCTAAAAAAATGATGATCATCTCTAGTACAAATTGATATATCTGGCATTATCCTTTCCTGAGGTGGATATGGTGTTCGGAGAGCATTGGGGTTGCGGGTTGCAACGTATGTGGTTCGTCTCACTCTCGTCGGTATTGGCTATGACAGCGGGTAGGGACTCGATAATGCTGGAGAAAATCAAGGTGTACTTTCTAATTATTAAAATTCAAATTAACACGTACTTTGAGATATTACCATATTTATATTCAAGTAAAAATAATCAAGTTTGTTGATTGAATTGGATTGATAATTAATTTAATATGATTAAATTGATTATCTCCAATTGAAACACTCTATTATGAATAGAGTTATTATTTCCCTTGAAAGAATTAATTATATGAATGTGTAACATTATAATTAATTTAAAAAAATTGAATGTGATATGGAGGATCACATAAGTGACATCCATGATCTCCCGTCAAGGCGAAGGGTTCCGTCGCCAGGGATTGCTTGTGGGAGACGCATGTCCAAAGTGACATCTCCTGTATGCAAGAGCATCTGGATCGGGCTCTTTACTTCTCGAAAGAGTAAGGCCGTATGCGTAGTGACCCCAATATCGGATCCTCATATTATTGGGGCGATATTGGATTGAGCATAGCGAGGACTATTCATGTTGACGGTTGGTTCAATTAACAACGAGTCAACATCTCCTTAGGGGTGGTGGGCCCAGGTGCTAAAGACCAAATTGGGAAATGCAAGTTGGACTTGCAAGGCGGAATGTGTTCCCGCTTCTCTTTATTGGAGTCGCAGATTCTCAGATTATTGGGATGTGACAAAGATAAAGAGGAGAGCCCAATTCTTGCTAGAGATATAGCGGCAAGTATATCTCTTACTTTGAAAGTGATTAAGGGAATGAACTTTTAAAGTCGACAATGCAAGAATAATTTGATTTAAAATACCTTAATCAAATATCATAAATTTGAATATATGTTTATATATTCTAATATAGTGCATTCTTAATTTCAGAAAATGAAGTCCTTGAACCCACTTAGTAGGCTTCTTGAGGTCAACCAATTGACCGACCCAAATTACTCGGATTGGATCCGTAATTTGGAGCTTGTTCTCTCCGCAGAGCGCATAAGTTATGTCCTCTCTGAGGACAAGCATGAGAGCCCTAAATCCAAGGAAGAAAAAGCATATAATCACAAGTATGATGAAGATCATGTCTTGGCTAGATGTTATATCCTGGGTTCTCTCTCCAATGTTCTGCAGAAGCAACATGTGGAGATGAGCACTTGTCAGGAGATAATGCAGAATCTGAAAGATATGTTTGATGACATTAACCGCACCCAACGGTACAATGTTATGAAAGATCTCATTCACTACAAGATGCAGGAAGGGACTTCGGTCCGTGAACATGTACTCAAAATGTTTGGGTACTTGTCAGAGCTGGAGACTCTTGGGGCAACCATGGATGCAGACATGCAAGCTGACTTCATTCTGATATCATTGCCCAAGTCTTTCAATAACGTTGTAGTGTCATTCCACATGAACAAGCTGGAATTGACAAGCGCTGGTCTTCTTGCTGCATTAAAGTCTGCAGAAGACGTAATGAAGAAGGATGGTCCCGCTGGTAGTGCAAAGGTTGCACAGGTTAAAGGGAAGTGCGGTCGGAAGCAAGGTTCTCGGAAGGGCCCGGCCCAGAAGAGAAAGAAGAAGGGACAAAGTGTTGGCTCTTCTTCCAATGCATCCACTCTAATGGCATCGAAGAAAACCGACGTCTGTCACCACTACAAAAAGCCGGGGCACTGGAAGCGTAACTGCTCGGAATACCTGAAGTCGTCAGACAAAGGTAAAGCCCCAGCAGGTATTAAATCAACTTTCATCATTGAAACTAGCTTTCTCGTCGAACGAGAAGGAAGTTGGGTTGTAGACTCTGGTGCTTCTGTTCAAATATGAAATTTGTTGCATTTGTTTCAGGAAACTAGAAGTCTGGAGGAAGGGGAGATAGTCATCCAGATAGGATCTGATGCAAGTGTTGCAGCAGTAGCCATCGGGACTTGTCGACTATCATTATCTAGTGGTAGAGTCCTTATACTTAAAGAGTGTCTTTATGAACCTGAAGTCAGAAGGAACTTGATATCTGTATCTAAGCTTGTTAGAAGCGGATATTCATTCCTTTTCTGTAATAAATTAGTCATAAATCGTTATGATAAATATATTGCGGATGGTGTTTTGACTTCTGGTGGACTCTATGAGTTGTGCATTGATAAATGTATCATGAATGTCACAACCACTAATAAAAACCCTAAACGATCCAGGGAAGATAAAAACATCTCAAATGAGATTTGGCATCAAAGGCTTGGTCATTTATCTATTGATAAGATTAATAGATTGATAAAGGATGGATCTCTAGATTTTCTACAGGTTCAGCCTTTGCCCACTTGCAAACATTGCATTCAAGGTAAAATGACTAGGACGCCTTTCCGTAACAAGGTTACGAGATGCGAAGGTATTATTGACCTAATACATACCGATGTATGTGGTCCCTTCAGTACCGCGACTCGAAATGGATATCGATATTATTTGAAGTTTATTGATGACCATTCGCGATACGGGTTTGTCTTCCTATTACGTCATGCGTCTGAAACCATTGAAAAGTTCAAAGAATTCAATGCTTTGGTTGAGAACCAAACCGATAGGAAGATTAAGCGGATTCGATCTGATCGAGGTGGCGAGTACCTCTCGGATGAATTCAAGGAATACCTTAAGGAGAATGGAATTGTTTCCAATTACACTCCTTTTGGAACTCCCCAACTTAATGGTGTTGCTGAAAGACGCAACAGGACCATCATGGACATGGTCCGTTCAATGATGAGTAAAGCACATTTACCTCTTAGTTTCTGGGGATATGCAGTAGAGACTGCAATATATATCCTGAATAAGATTCCTAGCAAATATGTGCCTAAGACTCCTCATGAGCTCTGGTATGGAACCAAACCTAGTGTTAATCACTTGAGGGTTTGGGATTGCTTGGTCCATGCGAAGAACGTGGACGCAAGTAAGCCAGAATCTCGCTCTTGTGAGTGTTACTTCATTGGGTATGTTAAAGATGGTATTGGATACCAGCTTTATGACCCTGAGACCTAAAAGGTTTTTGTTTCTAGAGATGTGAAGTTTCTGGAGAATGATTTCCTTAAAGGTCAAGACAATAATGAAGTAGAGGAACTCACTGAATCCCCTAAGGATTCTGAGCTTCCTAGACCAGAAACTAAAGAAATAAATAAAGATGAAACACACATACCTCATCGAAGGAGTTCGAGGGTGGTTGCACCACCTGAAAGGTATGGATTCCATGTGTCAAGTGAGACTGACATTGATCCTACTTCATTTGATGAAGCACTCGCGGATCAAGACATGGATAGATGGATGTTAGCAATGAAGTCAGAGATTGACTCCATGCATAAGAATGGTGTATGAACCCTAGAGGATCCACCTAAAGGGGTAAAACCCATTGGGTGTAAATGGATCTTCAAGAGAAAGGGGGGACCTGATGGGAAAGTAGAGACTTTCAAGGCACGTCTCGTAGCCAAGGGCTACACACAGAGAGAAGGCATCGATTACGATGAGACATTCTCTCTTGTGGCTATGCTTAAATCCATCAGGACACTGCTAGCTATAACTGCATATCTTGACTACGACATCTGGCAGATGGACGTCAAGACGGTTTTCCTCAATGGATACCTTGAGGAGGATATCTACATGGAGAAGCCCCAGGGCTTCATGACTGAGGATGGAAAAGTATGCAAGCTAAAGAAATGCATCTATGGGCTCAAGCAAGCTTCTCGTAGAAGAAACATCAGATTTGACGAAACCATAAAGAGTTATGATTTTGTGCAAAATCCTGATGAACCTTGTGTATACAAGAAGACTAGTGGGAGCGCTATTGTATTCATCGTGCTTTATGTAGATGACATCCTTATCATTGAGAATGATACAGGGATGATGACCAGTGTAAAGATTTGGCTATCCCATACCTTTGAGATGAAAGATCTTGGAGAAGCCTCTTACATCTTAGGCCTAAAGTTGTTCAGAAACCGAGAAAAGAGGATTTCGGGATTGTCACAACATGGGTACATTAAGAAGATTCTTGAACGATTCCGTATGGATTGTTCTAAGAAAGGATTCCTACCATTAAGACATGGTATCCACCTGTCTAAAGGAATGGCTCCTCAAACGGTTGAGGAAAAGAAGGCCATGGTTGGATGTCCTTATGCATCAGCCGTAGGAAGCTTAATGTATGCCATGATGTGTACTAGGCCAGATATCTACCATGCAGTGGGAGTGGTAAGTCTTTATCAATCATACTATGGAGAGAAACACTGGAATGCATTAAAGAACATATTCAAATATCTAAGACGGACACAAGATTACATATTGGTCTATGGAGATGGTGATCTCCAAGTCTTGGGATATACAGATTCTGACTTCCAATCGGATGTAGATGATCGAAAGTCGACATCAGGATTTGTGTTCTTGTTGAATGGTGGTGTTGTGAGATAGAGAAGCAAGAAGCAGGACACTACTGCATATTCAACAACAGAAGCCGAATACATTGCCGCATCGGATGCTGCAAAGGAGGCGGTGTGGTTGTGCAAGTTCGTCCTGGAGCTCGGCGTAGTTTCGTCAGATACTCCCATCCCATTACTCTGCGATAACACGGGAGTCATTGCCTAGGCAAAGGAACCCAGATGGCATCAGAAGAGCAAGCACGTAGAAAGGAAATACCACATCATTCAGGAGATACAAAAGCGTGGTGACATCAACATCACCAAGGTGACCTCTGCCGACAACAATGCTGATCCTCTTACCAAACCTCTGACACAGAAGGTTTTTGACCAGCATATAATGAGTATGGGTTCAAGGATTGTTCCTGAATGGTTCTGAGGGCTAGTGGGAGATTGTTAGCAATGTGAGCCCCGGGCGAACCATTTCTACAATAAATGTTATTGTAATGAATAAATTATCAATGAAAGTTATTGATTTTTTTCACTCCCTTTCTGAAATTAAATGAATGAATGCACTATAAGGTCCCTCTGTACAATTAGGGTTATGTACCATGGCCAACATGATAATCATATAGCTGTTGATTCATTGAATGAATCATAGAGGCTGATGCTTGGATGAATATCTAAGGAGTTAGACAGAGGACTCATCGAGCATCGTCAAATGATTGTTAAGAGATGATCTCCAGTCTGAGTAGGAGATGACAATCTTTTCTCATATGACTGATATCTGACCGACCTCTTGATGTAGGTCCTATGCATGTGAATAGTGATTCGGAGGTGTCAGGTTAGTTGAGTCAATGGGTTGACTTAACGAGATCGAGATAACCAAAGACCTATGTTGAATACTGTCACATCATAGGCATGCATCCTCTGACCGGAGACAGATGTGTTGCTATATGTCTGAGTGTGTACATTTGGCAGACCAATAGGTTGATGACCTAACCAAGGTCTATATACCGGCGAGCTGGTGTGCATGTAAGGACATATGAGTAATACAATCTCTCAAAGGGATCATACAGGTTCACTTGTGAACCGGGAGACATGAGCTCACTCATGACGTATTGGGACTGATCAAATTCCATGCATGGTCGTCATGCTTTGGAAGCTTGACATGAACTTGAAGGTAAGATATATGCTTTGGTAAAGCATATGATCTATACCAATTCCCAGTGACCAAGATTGAGAAACTTAATGAATAAACCCTGAAGATGACAGTAAAAAAGTGATCTTTATCTTCAGAATGATCATAGGTCTTCCAGTATGCAGGATGTACAGGTATTGGGAATACTTGAGGGTGATGTGATCATAAACGATTGTATAACCATGATGCTTCCATTCTGAGGGAGTGATCAAACAGGTTTAGATTTTAATGACTCCCCTCATTTCCGCATCGGATGCTGCAAAGGAGGCGGTGTGGTTGCGCAAGTTCGTCCTGGAGCTCGGCGTAGTTTCCTCTGATACTCTCATCCCATTACTCTACGATAAGACGGGAGTCATTGCCCAGGCAAAGGAACCCAGATGGCATCAGAAGAGCAAGCACGTAGAAAGGAAATACCACATCATTCGGGAGATACAAAAGCGTGGTGACATCATCATCACCAAGGTGACCTCTGCCGACAACGTTGTTGATCCTCTTACCAAACCTCTGACACAGAAGGTTTTTGACCAGCATGTAATGAGTATGGGTTCAAGGATTGTTCCTGAATGGTTCTGAGGGCTAGTGGGAGATTGTTAGCAATGTGAGCCCCGGGCGAACCATTTCTACAATAAATGTTATTGTAATGAATAAATTATCAATGAAAGTTATTGATTTTTTTCACTCCCTTTCTGAAATTAAATGAATGAATGCACTATAAGGTCCCTCTGTACAATTAGGGTTATGTACCATGGCCAACATGATAATCATATAGCTGTTGATTCATTGAATGAATCATAGAGGCTGATGCTTGGATGAATATCTAAGGAGTTAGATAGAGGACTCATCGAGCATCGTCAAATGATTGTTAAGAGATGATCTCCAGTCTGAGTAGGAGATGACAATCTTTTCTCATATGACTGATATCTGACCGACCTCTTGATGTAGGTCCTCTGCATGTGAATAGTGATTCGAAGGTGTCAGGTTAGTTGAGTCAATGGGTTGACTTAACGAGATCGAGATAACCAAAGACCTATGTTGAATACTGTCACATCATAGGCATGCATCCTCTGACCGGAGACAGATGTGTTGCTATATGTCTGAGTGTGTACATTTGGCAGACCAATAGGTTGATGACCTAACCAAGGTCTATATACCGGCGAGCTGGTGTGCATGTAAGGACATATGAGTAATACAATCTCTCAAAGGGATCATACAGGTTCACTTGTGAACCGGGAGACATGAGCTCACTCATGACGTATTGGGACTGATCAAATTCCATGCATGGTCGTCATGCTTTGGAAGCTTGACATGAACTTGAAGGTAAGATATATGCTTTGGGAAAGCATATGATCTATACCAATTCCCAGTGACCAAGATTGAGAAACTTAATGAACAAACCCTGAAGATGACAGTAAAAAAGTGATCTTTATCTTCAGAATGATCATAGGTCTTCCAGTATGCAGGAAGTACAGGTATTGGGAATACTTGAGGGTAATGTGATCATAAACGATTGTATAACCATGATGCTTCCATTCCGAGGGTGTGATGAAACAGGTTTAGATTTTAGTGACTCCCCTCATTAGAGAAGTGATCTAATCTTAGTCCATGAACTGGACATTGATCTAAATAAGATTCAGATGCAATGAGAAGATTAGGTCTGCAAACTTGATTTGATCAAGCATCAGTGGGAGGTCCATGGGATCTGGATTTGAGATATGATCTCAACATCCAAGTCACTATACGTGGAACAATACAATCGTCCTGTCCTTATCTCCAAGTATCTGCGGAGAAATCACATTATTCTTGAAGGGTTCGAGAATAATTCCATAAGATCTAAGCAATGAAGAATTAATGATTAAATGTGATTTAGTCATTTTGATGTGTGAAGAAATTATCCAATATAATTAAATATGATTTAATTATTATGGATAAGAATAATGTGGATAGAAATATCCAATTATTCATAATCTATTATCAATGTGATTTATAATGTATTAGAGAGAGCTAATTATAATTTATACTTGTTGATTAATTATTATGTGTATTGGATACACATTATGTAATTAATTGACAATGTAAATTATATGTTATTTTGGGTTGTGAATATGATTCACAATTTTTCAATGGCAAGATTGCAATGTTCGCAAATATAATTATGAATTATTTTTGAAGAATGAAATCCAACAAAAGTTGTTGGAAATAAATAAAGAGATTTCCATGGAGATATGCAATCTCATGAAATATCATGAGATTGCCCTCCATATGGAAGGGGTGGGCGGCACCCAATTCCTAATTGGAATGGGTGGCTGTCCACATGGAATGTACATGGAGATGTAATCTCCATGTATATCCTCTTCTTATTTGTTGATGTAATTTAGGATTGATTTATATTTGATTTTGTCAAGTATACTTTAATCTAAAATAAATCATAATTTGTTGGTTTCACCAACAACAATCTTGACCATTGGATTGACATAAATCAATCTCATCCATTGATTTTATATGTCACATGGATTGAGATCCATGGATCCCAAAACTCTATAAATAGAGAGGCATACCATGCTCTCTAAGTACATGCAATATTGAACCTCTCTCTCTCTCTCTCTCTCTTTCTTCATACACGTCAGCCCTCTCTCCCTCTATTTGGTGGCCGACCACCAAACCATAGGAGAGGTTCTCGTCGACGCTCTCGCCACTGCGTCGCCGCTTCGACGTTCTTCGGTTATCCATCTTCTTGGAGTGCTACACTCGTGAAGGAGACGTTGGATCTCGTACGACGATATCAGGAGCAACCGTACTTGGATCATCTTCTTGGATTGCGAGGACAATGTGGTTCATCGTTGCACTCGCAAGCGATCTCACCGACGATCGGACTTGAGACAGGAGGTCTCTTTATTTAGAGACTTAATAAACCACGCTTCAAGAGGTATTCCCTTATACTTGTTGTGATTATAGATGAAACGATCCGAGAATCGTTCTTGGATCATGTGATTTCATCGCATGAAAAATTTTAAATTCCGCTACACAGAACAACTAGTACGACTAGTCGTATCCGATACGACGATCAAGCTTTCATGATGTGCTTGAGGATAAATTCCATATCCTTCAAGTGGTATCAGAGCCTTCGGTAGACAGTTTCGAATATGATTCACAAACCGAGGATGACTTGGGTTTGTTAAGGTTGCGAAAGTTTTTTATCGCATTTGATTTCGCAGGTCTGTTTAGTAAATAATTTCTGTCATGTTTAAAATATTTAAACACGAATTATTTACTTGTATTTTGTTACCCATTAAATAAGGAAACCATAGGATCTGAGTTTGCGTAAATCGGATTTCGTATGCTCAAGATATGGTTGTTTTAATGAACATGTATGCACTGTTGCGGGTACTGTAGATCTTAACATGATTAAAGAGTTAATTACTGTTTTGATACGCCTCGAAATGCATGAAACATCATGTGGGTTTTGTCCTAAATCAAGTTACCAATCTTTGAAAGTTGAGTTTGTCTAATTTGGATTTAAATTGATTGAGATATGTTAATTTTAGTGAGTAGGGGTCACTACTGAAATTGCAGTCCTAATCTAGAACCAAGTGATTGCCAATTAGTGAAATTAATTTTTAATTTCATGAAATAATCATGAAAAACATTTATGAAATATTAGAAGATGATTATTTACTTAATTGAGTTGTCCTCAACCAATTAATTGATTAGATTTGATCTAAATCTTAATTGGAAACACAATCATCAAACTTGATGCTTGAATAGGATTGGAAATTTGTTTAGCAAATTTCTTTATAATCAAAAATATTTTGATTATTAATATATGGTATAATTTCGGTTGAAAAACTTATGATCATCTCAAGTACAAATTGATATATCTGGCATTATCCTTTCCTGAGGTGGATATGGTGTCTATTCGGAGAGCATTGGGGTTGCGGGTTGCAACGTATGTGGTCCGTCTCACTCTCGGTACTGGCCATGACAGCGGGTAGGGACTCGATAATGCTGGAGAAAATCAAGGTGTACTTTCTAATTATTAAAATTCAAATTAACACATACTTTGAGATATTACCATATTTATATTCAAGTAAAAATAATCAAGTTTGTTGATTGAATTGGATTGATAATGAATTTAATATGATTAAATTGATGATGTCCAATTGAAACACTCTATTATGAATAGAGTTATTATTTCCCTTGGAAGAATTAATTATATGAACGTGATTCATTATAATTAATTAAAAAATTTTGAATATGTGATGGAGGATCACATAAGTGACATCCATGATCTCCCGTCAAGGTGAAGGGTTCCGTCGCCAGGGATTGCATGTGGGAGACGCATGTCCGAAGTGACAGCTCCTGTATGCAAGAGCATCTGGATCGGGCTCTTTGCTTCTCGAAAGAGTAAGTCGTATGCGTAGTGACCCCAATATCGGATCCTCATATTATTGGGGCGATATTGGATTGAGCATAGTGAGTACTATTCTTGTTGACAGTTGGTTTAATTAACAACGAGTCAATATCGCCTTAGGGGTGGTGGGCCCGGGTGGTGGGCCCTGGTGTTAAAGACCGAATTGGGAAATGCAAGTTGGACTTGCAAGGCGGAATGTGTTCCCGCTTCTCTTTATTGGAGTCGCAGATTCTCATATTATTGGGATGTGACAAAGATAAAGAGGAGAGCCCAATTCTTGCTAGAGATATAGCGGTAAGTATATCTCTTACTTTGAAAGTGATTAAGGGAATGAACTTTCAAAGTTGACAATGCAAGAATAATTTGATTTAAAATACCTTAATCAAATATTATAAATTTGAATATATGTTTATATATTCTAATATAGTGCATTCTTAATTTCAGAAAATGAAGTCCTCGAACCCACTTAGGAGGCTTCTTGAGGTCAACCAATTGACCGACCCAAATTACTCGGATTGGATCCGTAATTTGGAGCTTGTTCTCTCCGCAGAGCGCATAAGTTATGTCCTCTCCGAGAACAAGCATGAGAGCCCTAAATCCAAGGAAGAAAAAGCATATAATCACAAGTATGATGAAGATCATGTCTTGGCTAGATGTTATATCCTGGGTTCTCTCTCCAATGTTCTGCAGAAGCAACATGTGGAGATGAGCACTTGTCAGGAGATAATGCAGAATCTAAAAGATATGTTTGATGACATTAACCGCACCCAGGGTACAATGTTATGAAAGATCTCATTCGTTGCAAGATGCAGGAAGGGACTTTGGTCCGTGAACATGGACTCAAAATGTTTGGGTACTTGTCAGATCTGGAGACTCTTGGGGCAACCATGGATGCAGACATGCAAACTGACTTCATTCTGTTGTCGTTGCCCAAGTCTTTCAATAACGTTGTAGTGTCATTCCACATGAACAAGCTGGAATTGACAAGCGCTGGTCTTCTTGCTGCATTAAAGTCTGCAGAAGACGTAATGAAGAAGGATGGTCCCGCTGGTAGTGCAATGGTTGCACAGGTCAAAGGGAAGCGCGGTCAGAAGCAAGGTTCTCGGAAGGGCCCGGCCAAGAAGAGAAAGAAGAAGGGACAAAGTGTTGGCTCTTCTTCCAATGCATCTACTCTAATGGCATCGAAGAAAACCGACGTCTGTCACCACTGCAAAAAGCCAGGGCACTGGAAGCGTAACTGTCCAGAATACCTGAAGTCGTCAGACAAAGGTAAAGCCCCAACAGGTATGAAATCAACTTTTGTCATTGAAACTAGCTTTCTTGTCGAACGAGAAGGAAGTTGGGTTGTAGACTCTGGTGCTTCTGTTCAAATATGCAATTTGTTGCCTTTGTTTCAAGAAACTAGAAGTCTGGAGGAAGGGGAGATAGTCATCCAGATGGGATCTGATGCAAGTGTTGCAGCAGTAGCCATCGGGACTTGTCGACTATCATTATCTAGTGGTAGAGTCCTTATACTTAAAGAGTGTCTTTATGTACCTGAAGTCAGAAGGAACTTGATATCTGTATCTAAGCTTGTTAGAAGCGGATATTCATTCCTTTTCTGTAATAAATTAGTCATAAATCGTTATGATAAATATATTGCGGATGGTGTTTTGACTTCTGGTGGACTCTATGAGTTATGCATTGATAAATGTATCATGAATGTCACAACCACTAATAAAAACCCTAAAAGATCCAGGGAGGATAAAAACATCTTAAATGAGATTTGATATCAAAGGCTTGGTCATTTATATGTTGATAGGATCAATAGATTGATAAAGGATGGATCTCTAGATTTTCTACAGGTTCAGCCTTTGCCCACTTGCAAACATTGCATTCAAGGTAAGATGACTAGGACGCCTTTCCGTAACAAGGTTACGAGATGCGAAGGTATTATTGACCTAATACATACCGATGTATGTGGTCCCTTCAGTATCGCGACTCGAAATGGATATCGATATTATTTGAAGTTTATTGATGGCCATTCACGATACGGGTTTGTCTTCCTATTACATCATACGTCTGAAACGTTTGAAAAGTTCAAAGAATTCAATGCTTTGGTTGAGAACCAAACCGATAGGAAGATTAAGCAGATTCGATCTGATCGAGGTGGCGAGTACCTCTCGGATGAATTCAAGGAATACCTTAAGGAGAATGGAATTGTTTCCAATCTCACTCCTCCTGGACTCTCCAACTTAATGGTGTAGCTGAAAGACACAACAGGACCATCATGGACATGGTCCGTTCAATGATGAGTAAAGCACATTTACCTCTTAGTTTCTGGGGATATGCAGTAGAGACTGCAATATATATCCTGAATAAGATTCCTAGCAAATATGTGCCTAAGACTCCTCATGAGCTCTGGTATGGAACCAAACCTAGTGTTAATCACTTGAGGGTTTGGGATTGCTTGGTCCATGCGAAGAACGTGGACGCAAGTAAGCTAGAATCTCGCTCTTGTGAGTGTTACTTCATTAGGTATGTTAAAGATGGTATTGGATACCAGCCTTATGACCCTGAGACCCAAAAGGTTTTTGTTTCTAGAGATGTGAAGTTTCTGGAGAATGATTTCCTTAAAGGTCAAGACAATAATGAAGTAGAGGAACTCACTGAATCCCCTAAGGATTCTGAGCTTCCTAGACCAGAAACTGAAGAAATAAATAAAGATGAAACACACATACCTCTTTGAAAGAGTTCGAGGGTGGTTGTACCACCTGAAAGGTATGGATTCCATGTGTCAAGTGAGACTGGCATTGATCCTGCTTCATTTGATGAAGCACTCGCGGATCAAGACATGGATAGATGGATGCTAGCAATAAAGTCAAAGATTGACTCCATGCATAAGAATGGTGTATGGACCCTAGAGGATCCACCTAAAGGGGTAAAACCCATTGGGTGTAAATGGATCTTTAAGAGAAAGAGGGGACCTGATGGGAAAGTAGAGACTTTCAAGGCACGGCTCGTAGCCAAGGGCTACACACAGAGAGAAGGCATCGATTACGATGAGACATTCTCTCCTGTGGCTATGCTTAAATCCATCAGGACACTGCTAGCTATAACTGCATATCTTGACTACGACATCTGGCAGATGGACGTCAAGACGGCTTTCCTCAATGGATACCTTGAGGAGGATATCTACATGGAGCAGTCCCAGGGCTTCATGACTGAGGATGGCAAAGTATGCAAGCTGAAGAAATGCATCTATGGGCTCAAGCAAGCTTCTCGTAGCTGGAACATTAGATTTGACGAAACCATAAAGAGTTATGACTTTGTGCAAAATCCTGATGAACCTTGTGTATACAAGAAGACTAGTGGGAGCTCCATTGTATTCATCGTGATTTATGTAGATGGCATCCTTATCATTGGGAATGATATAGGGATGATGACCAGTGTATTGATTTGGCTATCCCATACCTTTGAGATGAAAGATCTTGGAGAAGCCTCTTACATCTTAGGCCTAAAGTTGTTCAGAAACTGAGAAAAGAGCATTTCGGGATTGTCACAACATGGGTACATTAAGAAGATTCTTGAACGATTCCGTATGGATTGTTCTAAGAAAGGATTCCTACCCTTAAGACATGGTATCCATCTGTCTAAAGGAATGGCTCCTCAAACTGTTGAGGAAAAGAAGGCCATGGCTAGATGTCCTTATGCATCAGTCGTAGAAAGCTTAATGAATACCATGATGTGTACTACGCCAGATATCTACCATGCAGTGGGAGTGGTAAGTCGTTATCAATCATACTATGGAGAGAAACACTGGAATGCAGTAAAGAACATATTCAAATAACTAAGACGGACACAAGATTACATATTGGTCTATGAAGATGGTGATCTCCAAGTCTTGGGATATACAGATTCTGACTTCCAATCGGATGTAGATGATCGAATGTCGGCATCAGGATTTGTGTTCTTGTTGAATGGTGGTGCTGTGAGCTAGAGAAGCAAGAAGCAGGACACTACTGCAGATTCAACAACAGAAGCCGAATACATTGTCGCATCGGATGCTGCAAAGGAGGCGGCGTGGTTGCGCAAGTTCGTCCTGGAGCTTGGCGTAGTTTCCTCTGATACTCCCATCCCATTACTCTGCGATAACACGGGAGCCATTGCCCAGGCAAAGGAACCCAGATGGCATCAGAAGAGCAAGCACGTTGAAAGGAAATACCACATCATTCAGGAGATACAAAAGCGTGGTGGCATCATCATCACCAAGGTGGCCTCTGCCGACAACGTTGCTGATCCTCTTACCAAACCTCTGACACAGAAGGTTTTTGACCTGCATGTAATGAGTATGGGTTCAAGGATTGTTCCTGAATGGTTCTGAGGGCTAGTGGGAGATCGTTAGCAATGTGAGCCCCGGGCGAATCATTTCTACAATAAATGTTATTGTAATGAATAATTATCAATGAAAGTTATTGATTATTTTCACTCCCTTTCTGAAATTAAATGAATGAATGCACTATAAGGTCCCTCTGTACAATTAGGGTTATGTATCATGGTCAACATGATAATCATATAGTTGTTGATTCATTGAATGAATCATAGAGGCTGATGCTTGGATGAATATCTAAGGAGTTAGATAGAGGACTCATCGAGCATCGTCAAATGATTGTTAAGAGATGATCTACAGTCTGAGTAGGAGATGATAATCTTTTCTCATATGACTGATATCTGACCGACCTCTTGATGTAGGTCCTCTTCATGGGAATAGTGATTCGGAGGTGTCAGGTTAGTTGAGTCAATGGGTTGACTGAACGAGATCGAGATAACCAAAGACCTATGTTGAATACTGTCACAGCATAGGCATGCATCCTCTGACCGGAGACAGATGTGTTGCTATATGTCTGAGTGTGTACATTTGGCAGACCAATACGTTGATGACCTAACCAAGGTCTATATACCGGCGATCTGGTGTGCATGTAAGGACATATGAGTAATACAATCTCTCAAAGGGATCATACAGGTTCACTTGTGAATCGGGAGACATGAGCTCACTCATGACGTATTGGTACTGATCAAATTCCATGCATGGTCGTCATGCTTTGGAAGCTTGACATGAATTTGAAGGTAAGATATATGCTTTGGGAAAGCATATGATCTATACCAATTCCCAGTAACCAAGATTGAGAAACTTAATGAACAAACCCTAAAGATGACAGTAAAAAAATGATCTTTATCTTCAGAATGATCATAGGTCTTCCAGTATGCAGGATGTATAGGTATTGGGAATACTTGAGGGTAATGTGATCATAAACGATTGTATAACCATGATGATTCCATTCCGAGGGAATGATGAAACAGGTTTAGATTTTAGTGACTCCCCTCATTAGAGAAGTGACCTAATCTTAGTCCATGAACTGGACATTGATCTGAATAAGATTCAGATGCAATGAGAAGATTAGGTCTGCAGTCTTGATTTGATCAAGCATCAGTGAGAGGTCCATGGGATCTGGATTTGAGATATGATCTCAACATCCAAGTCACTATACGTGGAACAATACAATCATCCTGTCCATATCTCCAAGTATCTGCGGAGAAATCGCATTATTCTTGAAGTGTTCGAGAATAGTTCCATAAGATCTAAGCAATGATGAATTAATGATTAAATGTGATTTAGTCATTTTGATGTGTGAAGAAATTATCCAATATAATTAAATATGATTTAATTATTATGGATAAGAATAATGTGGATAGAAATATCCAATTATTCATAATCTATAATAAATGTGATTTATAATGTATTAGAGAGAGCTAATTATAATTTATACTTGTTAATTAATTATTATGTGTATTGGATACACATTGTGTAATTAATTAACAATGTAAATTATATGTTGTTTTGGGTTGTGAATATGATTCACAATTTTTCAATGGCAAGATTGCAATGTTCTCAAATATAATTATGAATTATTTTTGAAGAATAAAACCCAACAAAAGTTGTTGGAAATAAATAAAGAGATTTCCATGGAGATATGCAATCTCATGAAATATCATGAGATTGCCCTCCATATGGATGGGGTGGGCGGCACCCAATTCCTAATTGGAATGGGTGGTCGTCCACATGGAATGTACATGGAGATGTAATCTCCATGTATATTCTCTCCTTATTTGTTGATGTAATTTAGGATTGATTTATATTTGATTTTATCAAGTGTTTTAATCTAAAATAAATCATAATTTGTTGGTTTCACCTACAACAATCTTGACCATTGGATTGACATAAATCAATCTCATCCATTGATTTTATATGTCACATGGATTGAGATCCATGGATCCCGAAACTCTATAAATAGAGAGGCATACCATGCTCTCTAAGTACGTGCAATATTGAATCTCTCTCTCTCTCTTTCTTCATACACATCAGCCCTCTCTCCCTCTATGTGGTGGCCAACCACCAAACCCTAAAAGATGGTTCTCGTCGCCGCTCTCGCCACCGCTCCGCTGCTTCGACGTTCTTCGGTTCTCCGTCTTCTTGGAGTGCTACACTCGCGAAGGAGACGTTGGATCTCGTACGACGAGATCAGGAGCAATCGTGCTTTGATCATCTTCTTGGATTGCGAGGACAACGCGGTTCATCCCCGCGCTTGCAAGCGATCTCACCGACGATCGGACTTGAGACAGGAGGTCTCTTTCTTTAGAGACTTGATCATCCACGCTTCAAGAGGTATTCCTTTATACTTGTTGTGGTTATAGATGAAATGATCCGAGAATCGTTCTTGGATCATGTGGTTTCATCGCATGAAAAATTTTAAATTCCGTTGCACAGAACAACTAGTACGAGTAGTCGTTCTACGTCGTATCCGATACGACGATCAAGCTTCCGTGATGCGCTTGAGGATAAATTTCATATCCTTCAACAGCATCATCTCATGAGTCGATATCCGGCTGAATACAGTTGGTTGTGAAGTCAACAAACCAAGCTAATGATCTTGGTGAAGAGAGCTTGGATTAAATTTATCATGGATAAGTCAAAGGTCAAATAAAAAGACACAAACAATTATTCTATTTAATTCGGGTCTAGATACATAGGTTAAGTGAAATGTAATTATATCTAGGTCAAGGATGCACGATAGTATGAACACATGTATTTTGATAGGTTTTAATGCAAATATATGTAAGGTGAAATGCTACAAAATAAGTACAGTGTATTTAAATACATACATTCACAATCAATGATTATTAAGCTCCCGATTTAATTTGTAAACTCAAAGCATATATTATCATAATAATCTAAGTTAATAACAGAAAGATCTGTATTCCATTTAACAATTTAATTAAACATGAAATGCCTTATCTACTCATTCAACACTTACATTTAGTTGGGATCTAGATGAGAGATAATATCAAAGACTAAGTCACTTAATTTAATTCGAAGATGAATTAGCGAATCATGGATTAAATAACACTTTCAATTAATCTAATTATGAACCAGATATATCTCTATTTTTTAAGTAGCATTACATTGTTCAAATCAGAGAAATACTCATCTTAGATTACAGAGAATTACCCAAGCTTTAAAAAGAAATCCATTTTATTGGGATAAAAGATGCATTAGTTATTAGCATTAATTCCATGGGCATGAGTGCAAAGAAACATAAAACAAAAACACATAAAACATCATAGAATGATCCAAAATGGACTAAAGAGTAATATACAAGAGTCAGCAAGCTTATCTAGTAATCCCCCCCACACACACACGAGGGTATTTTTATGAATATGGAAAGTTGTTGATGCTGCTTGTGCAAATAGCTCAAGCATTTGACATGAAGCGCGTGTGGACGGGACCCATATGCAATTTGGAGAAGGTGGCAGTGTTCGATTCCAATTGCTTCAAGAGGCAAGCGTGAGGTGTGTGTGTGTGTGTGTTAGAGAGAGAGAGAGAGCGAGGCTTGGAGCTTGGCTTGGTTGGCAGGTGGCTCAAGCCATGTGGGTAGCTCGAGGGCTTCAAATTAAGGCCTAATCCCATTGAATCTACATGCTCGTGCAATCTAACGATTCATATCGCATGGTTGTAGCTCCTCCTTTTCTGTGATGCAGCGGAGATATCGGAGCTCCAGCAAGGTCTAGAGATCTTCACCATGCTCCCCTTAATCTTTTGAAGGCATATGAAGCTTCCTTAGAGCTCGAGGAAGATGAGGGTCAGTCAGAGAAGATATGGGATGTTGGAGACGGTTGGTCGATACTCCGTCGTCGGAGGAGGTGCTCTAGAACGGAGGTCGATCGAAGCTCTGACCATTAAAGGAATTCAAGTACCTGCAGAGTTAAGATGCATTATCGAAGCAAGGGGTTTTGTTTGGAGGAAGTTGGAATGGACTGGAGGGCTATTTGGATGGAAGGAGGTCGAGCCCTAAGGGGTTCCTCCTCCTTGCAGGAGGAGGAAGATGGTCAAGGAGGAGGAGGTGTTAGAGAAGAGGAGAGGGTGATTGAAGGGGTCAGCAAGGATTTGTAGAGCGAGGAGGAGGAAGTTTTATGATCGAATCAAATTAATGATGTGTGTGCCTCCTTATAAAAATAAGAGAAACACAAATAGAAATAACATAGACTAACATGGAGGAGGAGGAGGAGAAGTACATCTAAGGCAGAGGAGTTGGCTTGGGATTGGGTCTTTCATTCTTGTGGCAGACATATATTCAGTGGTATACGCCGTGTAATATCCGATGACGTAGAGATCTCATACACTACTATGTCTTGATGCAGTTGTCAGAAATAGACGAATTTTTTGATGAGTACAATTCATTATTTAATGAGATGCATAATAAATCTGAATTCCTCAAATGGTTCCGTTCACGTGTGAAACATTTACGGAAAACGGCAGATGATAGATGGAACATTAACCTTGACATTCTTGGAAGCATACCATATTCTCAAGTTATGTCTTACAAGGGTTATATTGTGAATGGATACAGATTTAGAACAAAGTCCGCCGACGAGATGAAATCGACGCAAATGTCGGGTGTTATAGTAAAAACAGATTTACCTTCAGGTTTAGACGGTTATTATGGGGAAATACTTGACATAATAGAGATCAGTTTTACTCATGAATGTCGATGTGTTCTTTTTATATGCAATTGGTTTGATGTTGGTCACGAGGGGATAGGATATCAAAGAGACAGAAATGGGATCATTTCATTGAAACAATCTGGGAAATTGCAAACAAATGAGCCTTTTACACTAGCCAGTCAGGTAGAACAAGTTTTCTATATTCCAGACAACTTAAGTGATGGATGGATCATACCCGTGAGAACAATACCAAGAGATTTTTTTGATTTCAATGATGATGATGAGTTGCTAAATATAAACGAGGCATATCAAGCTGAAATACAAGAACATCCAACAGAAATTGTAGATGCGTATTTTTGAAATGTAAGTTTACCATCATTTTTTTCCAATCTTTTGATGTAATATGTGAATTATATCATTGTTGTTATATCTAATTTAAATGTTTCATAATATGCAGATATGCCTCCACGTCCTAGACGCATTCGGGATGCACCGCCGGCACCACAGCGAGGGAGTGAGACCTCCGATCCTGACAGATCGAGTAGCTCAGGCAGACGTAGAGGCCCATCTCAATGCCGAGTGTTGGACCGTCTTCGTCCTGGTGAGACACTCAGGGTGCGGATAGTTGGAGGCGATGCGGTGGGGGAGAACTCAGCTGTTTTCCAGAGTTACTTGGGACAGGTGTGTAGAGCCAGGGTCCCTCTCTACATTACACAATGGGGTTTAGTGGAGCGATCAATAAAAGATGCCATTCTTCATGATTTGGAGGTATTTATAATATTAACAAACCAAATTTTTTCTTCAGTATATATATATATATAAACTTATTTATGTTTGCTTTGATTTCTTTGCAGTCTAGTTTTTCCTGGGACCATGACCCGGCCACTGATGCTCTGATTTTAGGCCATGGGGTGGAGATGTTGCGTAAATATCGAGGTCGTCTGAAGGCCCGAGTGAGTACCTTTCTTTATAGTTAAGTATAAATTTGTTTTTCATCATCTAAGTATATAATTAATTTTCTTTATATTTTAAATTACTTCGACCCGGAGCTTCCATTGGAAGCCAATTTGGCAAATTGTCCTCCGAATGTACCCGCTGAACAATGGAGGGCGATGGTCACTATTTGGATGGGAGAAGAACATACGGTATGTGACATATATATGTGCATTTTATACATATATCATTTGGAATTCTTTTATTAAAATTACTATCTTCGTATAGGGCATCTCAAGGAAAAATGCTGAAAATCGGAGGAAAGGTTTCAAGTCTACCCATAGAATGGGGAGAAGAAACATAAATCAACTGAAGGATGACTTCGTAAGTAATCTACTTTATGATTAGTGTTAAAATTGTAACCATTATATATTTATTAAAATGGTATCGTAAGTTTACTAATCTTTTGCCATTAGGAAGTGGAGAACGAGCGAGTGCCCAGTCGAATGGAAGTCTTTGAGAGGTCTAAGAGCCGCGATGTGGGCGGGGAAGTTCATTGGGTGGATCCTGCCTATGGTCCAATTCATGTAAGTTATTTGTAACATATTTGCATCTTTTTTACAAATTAAATGAATTTGAACTTACTTAAATAAATTTGTAGGAGGAGATGGTCAGGCTCACAACCACTGGCTTTGTAGACCACACCGGAACGAGTCATCCACCTCTTACTCCTGATGCGGCCTTCCTCCAGGAGACCGGTCCAGAGCATCAGGGACGCGTCCGTTGTAGTGGTCGTGGTGCCACCATACGGAATTGGTATGGAGTAGGGACCGGCTCGACCTCTCAGAAGACACAAAGGGAGAGGGAATTAGAGAGTCAAGTGTCTAGCATGAATATGGAGATTCAGGATTTGCGCCAACAAATGGCGATTTTCAATGCATTCATGCAGGCACATCAAGGTGCAGCGTCGACTAGTCGCCCAACAGATGATGATAATACCGTTGCGAGGCTAGGCGACGACGATGACGGCGAAGAAGAAGATGATGATGCTGATGACGACGAAGACGATGACGAGGATGATGACGACGACTAGGATAGCTTAGATACTTTGTAGGATATTGTAGTATATTGTATAACTATTTTGGACAATTACTGTAGGATACTGTAGTATTTGGAATGCATATGTTGTTGGACGACGACTTTATGAATGTAGATTGCATTTTTTTGTGTGGTGATCGTAATATTTATTATGAAGACAGATTTTTTGTAACAGGTACTTTGTGTATATTGACATACAGGGAAAAATGAGGATCAAATAGGGGGGCAATGGAAATTTTTTTTGTTAGCAGGCGACCAAAGGGGACGGTCATAGCGACCGTCCCCTTCGTTCTTAGAGACGGTTATGACCGTCTCCACTTCCTAATTTTTGGGACGGTCGTGACCGTCCCCCCTGAATGACTTTAAGGGACGGTCGTGACCGTCCCCAATAAGATTCTTTAAGGGACGGTCATGCCCGTCCCCTATACCAGACCTTTAGGGACGGTCAAGACCGTCCCATATGTATGAGTATAGGGGACGGTCTAGACTACCGTCGCTTATACCAAATGGGACGCCGCCTTTGGAGACGGTCGCATGACCGTCTCCATTGATCAAAGGGGACGGTCATGTTATCATTCGCGACGGATGTTGACCGTCGCCTGTTCTACTATTTCTTGTAGTGGTTAAAGGGACCTTGGGTCTTCGCTTTACATATATGACCTAGATGCAAAGCTTGAACATCCCTTATCGGGGTTCTGTACATGGCCTATTGGTCATGGAGAAACACTAAAGGGTATACTCCATCTTGGATTCTCGATCCATCCTATCATTATCACCGGAGGAGAGGAGAGGTTAGTGTAGACCCCAACAAACATATGGATAGATTGGAAGTTGGTCGGAGACTCGATTTTGTTTGGTGGAAAGGTGGTTGGAGGTGATGGTTTCAACCACTGCCTTTTAGCTCACGTGAGGGAGAGGGATGACACGGAGCTTAGGGCAAGGATGAGGGTTGAAGACGATACATAATGGCATCGGAGTCATGTTGAGAAGATGTGGACAAGCAGAGGAAATGGAGAGAAGATGGTTTGACAAAATGACGCAACCTTTGGGGAGGAATCACTTCCATAAGTTGACGATGGAGCATGGTCGTTGGATCGAGCGATCCAATGGCCCAAGAAGTCACGTGAGTGAACGAACGAGATCCACATGATCAAAGGATCAACCGATCAGAAAAGCAGCGAGCCTAATGAAATGTGATCCGTCTGATCGCATATGATATGACAGTCTAAATGAGGCATGGTTGGGAATAAAGGTCTAGGCACATGGCTCCACTATAATGCCTCGCATCGCCCAGTGAAAATAAAGAGAAATGAAATAAATATTGTAAAGTAGTTAAAAAAATTGGATGCTTCAAATTAAAAAAGGTTCAACATGAAAGTTGTTTATCTTTCAGGATCTATAACTTTCATGTAGAACTCAAAGTAAAATCACATTACATATACATACTTAATATTTTTTAAAAGTATTTTAAAGAAAAAATGCTCCTTTTATTTCTTTTGTTATTTTTTTCTATTTTTTATTTAAGGAAGAATGTACAATATATTATATACAATACTATATTAATTTTCATGACATTTTTAATAATAAGAAACACATAAAATATAAGGAACCTTAAGCACAAATATTGTGTGCTTATTTATAAAAGTAATTAATCTTATTTATTTACAAAATGTTAAATGTTAAAATAAGTTAATTAATTTTGAAAATAATTGATTGATTTAATATAGAGAGATAACTAATCCAAATAATGATGATGGATCTGAGATCCATAAGTCGCCTTTTTCAGAGCTATAAATCAGTGCACAACCAAAGTGACTTATCTTTGTTTTTTACGAATGGAAAAATGGGAAAAATACTAGATTGTAAAGATCCTTTAAACAATTATTCTTACTATTAGTCCTTTAGTTATTTAAAGGTCCTTTAAACAATTACTCTTGTATTCTTAGTATTAGTCCTTCAATTATTTAAAGGTCCTTTAAACAACTATTCTTGTAATTGGTTCTTTAATTCTTCAAATTATGCAGATGTCATTATAAGACTTTTGAAATTTATGTAGTTCTCATAATAACATCTCTATGTGGAGGTAATTTCGAAAGATTACTTTCATACATCGGAAAAATCCCTAACAATATCTAAATATCTAAAATACCTTTTAAATGTTATACTAGCTAGATATATTGTGCAATCCTTGTAAGGTAGTTTACTTGCATCTCATTTGGGCATATTCCCTTATCATACTTATACAACTCTCGAAGGTTTATCACGTGGTCTTATCCTATGTCGAATATCTAGGAGCTTCTCTCTTAGAGTCCTAGAATGATTAAGAATGTAGTGTTCAGTGAAGCACTCAATTAAATCGCTCCTCTTAATGAAAGGCATAATGAAAGATGCCTAAAAATGGAATTCCTTGCATTAAGCCCACTACCCTTTTAATGCCATCTTCTTCTTGGCATACTATAGCTCAAAATTTATCTCCCTATCTTATTGCTAATGCTAGCTTTCTTCTGCTCTTGTTCTCTCTTTAAGTTGAGTTGGTATTCATGGATAAAAGTATTCAGGATAAGTCCACAAAAGCTTTTTGCATGTACTTTTACATTTCACTATTGAGTAATCAATACCAACTCTAGCAATTGTCATTGCATGTTAATGGCAATTATACTTTAGTATGACTCATGATCCCTATTGGATTTATTTCCATGACCATGAGTTAGGGATGAAAATGGATGGGGATGTATCTGAATATCCGCTTGTTATATTCACAACAAATCTGAGTACGGATATCTGTATTCGAATATCAGTCGAATATGATTCGAATATGGTCCGTCAACTGTTAAAAAATTAGATATGGATGGTAACAATAAAAAGATCCATATTCATATTTGAATATCCAAATACAAAATATTGTTATTGTAATTTATATTATTAGTATTTATTACTTTTGATAAAGAATTATCAACCTTTAGCTTATTTTCTTCTACCAATCGACCTCCAATGACAACTACACATCTTCGTCTTGATAACATCATAGATGTTACAACAATATGTCTCATGTAGGTTGCAGCTACTCGATTTCTATATTTGTGGAGTAACTCCTTTGTGATTGTAATTTTCATTAGCTCCATATTTTATAATGATATGCAATCTTTTTATTTGATCCAGATTCATATTCGACGAATGTCCAATCCTAATTCACATTCGAAAACTTAAGGATATGACTTTCTAACTACGTATTCAATTTATATCCATATATGTATCTGTATTCAATATAAGTGAAGTGTATATGAATAGGGAAACAGCCATGATCATTTTAGGTTGCAAATAATATGAATGCTAGCTCTAACACCATTTGTAACGTCTTAGGCTTAGACTTGAACTGTTATCAATGAAAACTCATCCTGGCAACTTGTTAGATTCAGGTTTAAATGATACATGGACAACTACTCGAAGGTTTAAGCTCAAATTGTTAAGTAATATTTCCCACCACTTATAACTCGCTCTCACACATTTCCTTATCATCAAAATAAAACAGATATAAAAGGATAAACAAATAATGATAATAAAAAGCCCAATACCTCAGTAATACCTCTGCTCTCTTAGAGATGCTCGGTTCTAGAGCCTCTGAAATTTCCAAAATAAAAAGGTAACCACAGCAATCCAGTAGATAGTCCCACAAGGCTAACATGCTGTATAGTCCCATAGCGATCCATTGAGTACATGATTACATGCTAAGAACTACCATCTAATAAATCAACAGGTATAGGTAGTCGTTTTATGAATGAGTATAGGTTGAACCATTTGCGTACAGCCACGGGATTTGTTGCATGCTGCATTGTATGACATAGGTTGACAAGGGGAAGATATGTAATAGTTTGGCTAATTATAGATCTATGAACTTTGTTTCGACTTACTCGAATTCTCGAGTCAAGTTTTTAAGTTTTAACCTTATCACCTGCTGTAGCTGCGCATTATGGAACAGATAATCCGCACACGATCCATACTAGGTGATTGGTTGTAATTAATGATGCACATGGCCTTGCTATATCAGAGAGCCGATGTTTTTAAATTAAACTGTAAGCTTTTCTGTGTAATTCAATGGTCCAATCGATATAGAGATCAAGTGGCTATCGTGTTTGCTCACTTAGTTCCGACTCTCAGCGCTCCTTGTGTCTATCAGTGTTTATCCTCGGAGCTGATCAGGTTCTCTAGTTGTCATGAAGGCTCGCAGACCATCCTGCTTGCCAGGCTTGTCTAGCATTGTGATGCCACTTTTGCCACGAAGCTGGACGAATTTCTGGTCTAATTCTTAGACATCATCGGTGCAGGGTCGTTGTCAGGAGCAGATAACTTACTGTATGTGATTTCACAGCCACGGCTAGTATAATAATCGCAGTCGTCCATGCTGGATCCAAGGGTAGATGTGAGTGGTTTTTCACGATGCTGTTTTTGTTTTAAGTGGTTTAAAAAACCACTCGTCTCTGTTCTGGATTACGTGCGGGCAGCTGCACTTGTCGCTGCTGTAAAATCACTCAAAGCAGGGGATCCACTCCAGGTCCCTTACCTGCATTGCCTCAAACAAATAAAAGTTGGATGCAGTTGCCACCGAATATGTGTTTGTGTTCTGTAATTTTTTCAACCATGGAATGTAAATCATGCCATATGCCCCTAGCTCAATAAATGTACCGTGATTTTTAGCAGATGAAATGCGAGTTTGACTATCAATCTAATGAAACCACCAAGTTGAGTGACCCGTTCCGATTTTTAACAAACGATGAATAAATGTACCGATGGGAAAAAAACTTTATCAAATGTTTTCCACCCCCGATTTTTCAGTCTAGCTATGAAATGATGGATTGTGAACTTGTTTTTTGAAAAATGCAGCCCCAGTAGACCGCAAAGCTAAATTCTTAATCAAGATTCTAAAAGAGGAACCCTTTTCCCGGGAACTGCTGGAAAGTAATTATAAGGATCTCAGGCAGAAACAAAGTTACAAAAGAAAGACCGGAATTTTCTTTTACAGAATCCGTGAACCCCATGCCTTCAACATCTTTCTTCCAAGATAGCGAGCTGCGTTAACACCTCCTGCGGATAAAACACCGGCAGCTGCCTGCCTTGCACTTGAAATCATAACCAAGCGCCTCAATGCTTTTCTTGTACAGTTTGCCGCATCCTCCCTGGAAGCGATGGCGAATGGCATCCTGGGAGAGCCTGCAAATTGGCATTACAAATTACACAGGTTCATCTATGTGAAATGACAGGCAGTGGGAAAATCAAGATAACCTGGCTCCAATGATCTTGCGCTGTTCCTATCGCAAGACACATTCCGCTTGTTCGGTGATGCTCTTCTTTGAATCACTTCAGGAAGAGCGGACATGAGGAAGTTCGTTGCAGGAAGCCCATGGTCCTAACAATTGATAACCAGAATTGCAGCAATTCAGAATAGTTTCGTTTGGATAATAAGTTGGAATTCAGAAAATAACTACAATACAAGAGAATTGTAGGATTGTGTTACATTAATCGCATGGCATTTGGCCAAAAGCTACCATATCTTACAAGTTTCTAAAACACCTTGAATTTCCATCTAGTACGTAGTTTGGGTTATTTGGATCAAGATCCCCCGGAATGGGTGCACGGTTTTGTTTATTGAGAAGTTGAAGGATGACCATCCAGTGTTTGTTATCTGGAGGAGAATATCTACGTTGTGGTGGATGTGATGGCATTTTTAGGCCGATGTTGGGGGATGGAAGGTCTTTTAAGTTGTGGGAGGATGATTGGTCAGAGTATGAGGTTCTTTTCCAGACTTCTTGCTTTAACACTGTTGGAGTATATGTGTTATGTGTCACTTATGGTGTAGATGGGTAAATGGATCACTACCACATCCAGTTGTTTAATCTAACATCTACTACTTGTAGGATGCGGAGACTCAGTGAGGACTATATAAGAAGCCCCTCACCCCTTATATCCAGTGAGAAAGTGCAGTAGACACAACCAGTCATTTGAGACATTCTCCCGTGATTTCATCCTGCTCTTTAGGGAGTAGGGTTCAACGTTAAAATCCCGAGTTCTTCATGTTCTTTATTTATTTCTCTATTATGCTTACGCATTATATTTTCTCGCATGGTATGAAAGTGGTTTTGATTCTCCATGATGGATTTTATGTTCTTGATATTCGAGATTCGATTGATTCTGTTCTTGCTTTTTATTGAAGATTGCTCATATTTTGTTCAAAGATGTACACATTTTCTTATTCAAATTCAAAGAATATTACTAGAGTTTTCTGAAGTTCTGCTTTCATCGTTGCACTTTTTGGGAAAGTTCGAGGGTTTCGTTAGAAACCCTAACTCTGCAAGAAAAAGCCATGCCTCCAGTTCATCAGTTTATTCTTTTATTTAACAAAGATTGAATCAGGATGATGCAGTTGTCCAGTGAGGATGGGTTCTCCTGGAACCTAACCGTGAAGAACCACTTGTAGGCTACCAGCACAAGAAAAAAAAAGGGCAAACAAATGAACTGTGAATTGTTGTACTGATGAGGTTCAACATTTGCAAGTTCATGGCTTTCGCATCTCTAGTCGGAGGTGATGGCGGCACGAAGGGATCCATGCAGGCAAGACACCTCCAGTTAGAGGCGGTGCCACATGGCTTTTGTATCTTCAACTTCCAAGCTCCTGGACGCATGTCCAATTGGCGGCGAAGCCCCATCGCGTCACCCCTCATCGTGCCCTCCCTCCAGGCGGCGGAGCCCCGGTCCTCCAGTCGCGACGGTGACGACACCCTTCAGGCCACATCTTCGCATAGCGCACCTCCACAAGTGCAGGCGGCGGTGATCTTAGGGGCGGCACCTCCTCTCGAGCCCCAGCAGCGATGACCTCTTTCGGCGATGGCTCTGGGCAGCGCAATCCATTGCACAGGCGGTGAAGTCCGCACCTTATAGTCCAGGAGGAGCCACCTATCGCCGCTTCCCCATCGCCCAGGCGACATCTCACACCCAAGCGGCGTACCTCCAGGAGGCGAAGCCCTTCTCCTTGGCTCATTGGCTCCCCGTCGCACATTCCAGTTCTTGGAGAAGCCCGCAGTAGGGTTGGGCATTGGGCTGGGCCGGCCCGACCCGGCCCAAAACCCGACCCGTATAACCCGACCCAAACCCGAACCCGAAATTTAATGGGCGGGCCGTGGGCCCTAAAATGAGCCCATATTGATTAACGGGCCGGGTTTGGGCCTTAGAAGGCCCAAACCCGTTAGCCCGATAGCCCGATCCATTCTAAAGCAAGTATATTTATATCCAGTACGGTATAATTATATCAATTATATTCATGTTCATTCCAAATACCATGTTCTAACTTTACTATCCTTATTCAAGTGTAGAATAAATGCTTAGATACATTAATAATCATATCCAATAGTGGATTGAGGATATTATTACATTAATATACAAGATTATTACATTAATATGCAATAATGGAATCTGTGTCCTCAAGTGTTACAGCATGTACAACTGTAAGTAACCAATTTGTATTGGGTCATAGTGCCCGCATCTACAATAGAATATGTAATGGTGAATTGAATGGTGGTTTAAGTCACCATATTTTTACCACATTTGTATTTCCAACATACAACTAATGTTAAAATCACAAATTAGTTAGCATACATTATAGTTTTAAACATGCACACATGCATAAGAAACAACCACACAAATGCAAGAAGAATGGAAGACATGATATTCGTATACATAAGTGTTAAATTGGGCCGGCCCGACCCGAACCCGACCCATTTTATTTGGGCCGGGTTTGGGCTTGGGCCTAATTTTTGAAAATAAAATGGGCCTAGGCCCGACCCGTTAGCCCATATTCTAAAATGGGCTTGGGCCGGGCCAAGGCGAACCCGGCCCGAGCCCGGCCCATGCCCAACCCTAGCCCGCAGAGGTGGGTTCTCATCTCCCGATGCCAAGCTCCTCCGTGAGACTCCGATATCTCACAAGTCCAACTTATGATGGAACCCTATCGAGGGTATTGTTATAAAGATGGGTTCCCACGAGGGGAACTCTATACAGCAGCAACAGTTTATTTATGGGATTTTATCACTTGTGCCCCTCCGAGATATCGCAATATCAATTATACCCCTATCTTTTTGATAATATCAGTTGTGCCCCTCACTTCTTGCTCCGTCATCAATTGTGCCCTTTCGTCAGATTGACCGTCAAAAAATTAAATTAACCATGATTTATTCAAACCATAGTAAGATTAAGAGGGGCATATGCGTCACTATGTTCAAATGGACGCGAATCCAGCTCCAGACGAAGGGGGAAGTGATGGCTTCACCAATGTGGGACTCCAAGCACTGCAACGAGGACAAATCAGACGTTCCCAACTCTGTAAAACGAAGGAAAAAACATAATCTAAGTTAAAAAACGATCAAGAACCTGGAAGAACACGAGGATGGAGGGGAAAGAAACCGACAAGGGGATCAAAGATGAGAACTTTGATGGTTCAGAGAAGAGATGGAGAGGCGGGGGATTGTGGGTACCTCTCTCTCTCTCTCTCTGTTCTTCTATTCTTCTTCTCCCCCCTGTCCTTCTGTCCCCCCTATCTCTTGTTCCTATTCGGTTCTTCCTCTTTCTCTGGGGGGGAAAGAGGGGACCGTTGGCGGTGGAATTTTTATTTTCAGAAACAGTTTCTCATCCTCTATTTTTAACACACCACCGATTCCTATCCACTCCCTCCCTTCATCTGCGCCTTTGGATAAAGAACTGCCCATTTTCCAGCCCTCATTAAATCATCACATGAATTGATGGTGATGTGTTGCACCTTTTATTTCTATATAAAAAGATGGGGTTTTAACGCGGGGGCCGGCGGGGGCAGGGGCTGCGGGGGGCGCGAGTGCCTTAGAAACTAAAGGATTTCATATAGGAAGGGCTAAGATTAAATATATGGAGTGCACATTTGATGGAAAAAAAAGATGCTTTTAGATACTTTGGATCTATTTTGCAACAAGATGGGGAAATTGACGAAGATAATATTCATAAAATAAATGTAGATTGGTTAAAGTGGAGAGGAGCCTCTATTGTTCGTTGTGATAAGAAAATCCCTTTGAAAGTCGAAGGAAAGTATTACAAAGCAACTGTGAGAGTTGTTATGCTCTATGGAACAGAATGTTGGCATGTGAACCATAGACATGTGTAGAGAATAACAGTAGCACAAACGAAAATGCTAAGGTAGATGTGTCATCGTACACGAAAAGATCGGATTCGGAATGATGCAATCAGAAGGAAAGTTGGTGCAGCTTTGATAGGGGATAAGATAAGAGAAAATTTCTTAAGATGGTTAGGCCATTTGCAAAGGAGGTCGGTTCACCAGTTAGAAGATGTCAGATTTGTGATGTTGAGCCGGTTAAGAAAGGGCGAGGAAGGCCCAAGAAGTGTTGGAATGAGACTATCCAAACGGATCTTAGTTATTTAGATTTATGTTGAAGAGTTTTATGTTATGTCATTGTTTTACAGTTATTTATTTCTTTTGTCTGTAATATGTAATTTATCCAATTAGGTCTCTCTCTTCTATATAAGAGAACCCTTGGGCTCTATGAAAAAATACAAGTATTCTCTTCTACATGGTATCAGAGCGGTGGTCCTAAACCGGAGCCCTAAGCTGAAAAAAACCTAACCCTACCTCCAGTCCATCTTCGTGCACCACTCAACACCTCCAACAGGGTCGTACACAACCCCTAGCGGCACCACATGCCACCAAACGCTCCAGTGGGGATGTGTGCCGCCGCAAGCGACACCCAGCGCTGCCGGACAATAGCCAAGCTGCCATCCAATGGCTCTGGCACCGCCAACAGCAGCCAAGTGTCGCCTAGCAACGTCGTGCAGTGTTGCAGCAACCCGTGCGCTGTCGGTAGCCCTTGGTTGCGCCACTTGTCGACCCAGTGGTTCCTTCTGCATCGTCGCGCTGCTGTCTATATCCTCGTGAAGCCCTAAATCATGATTTTTTTGTCTGGTTTTATTTATTTAGGGTCTGATTTACCCTATTTTATTGAAATCAGACCACGTTTCTTCTGTAGATAGCTGTGATATGAGTCTAAGATCACAACCATCTCGTTTCCTGCCCATTTAGACACAGCACAATTGGTCTAAGGTCCCGATGATTATTCACGATGTCAGAAAGCAGAGTTGATATGTCATCTACGGGTGCCTTCAATGGTCCCAAACCTATTGTCAAAATGAAAGGTACCAACTACGAGTTGTAGGCATTGCAGTTCATGAATCTGATGCAGTGTCATGGCAAGAAGCATATTCTGTCGCAGGATGACCCGATGGACGAGAGTGGGACCAACGCCTCATGGGAGGTTGATGATGCATATGCCAAGGTGTAGTTATCTGGTACTATTTCTACGGAGATAGACAACGATATCCTTATTCAACCCACAGCAAAGGCAATGTAGGACATTCCCGCATGGACATACTCTCTTACGAAGAATAAGTTGACGATATTGCAGATCCAACATGATATCTTCACGACCAAACAGTGTGATCGTCCCCTTCATGACATGTACACATCTTTGAGGAATATGCTTGAGTGACTTCACAACTACATACCCCAGACGGCCTCTCCAAAGCAGCATAAGGCCTATAGAAATTATGTCATGACTGGTGTATTTCTGGCTGCCCGCAAACCAGAATATGATTTGTCTCCCTCTTAGCTTCTTATCGATGCTACCACTACCTCATATGGAGGAAGCATACCACATGCTGAACCGATTGAAATCTCTTCTGCCACACCTCAGACATCGTTGGCTATGGTTGCATCATGTGGTAGAGGTGGATCTACTCCTTTCAGAGGATGAGGCATACGCGACAAAGGCAGTTCACACCACCGTCAGATATGTTCGTACTGCCACCATTCAGGTCATTCAAAGGATATGTGCTATTCTAAGCATGGATTTCCACCATCAGCTCGTATCGCGGAGTATAGTTAGACTACTCATGATCTTACTGATCATCGCTACAATAATTTTGTTGCTCGCCTGAGAGAGATCATGCCTCTAACCGATGGATCTTCCAACGCTAGTCCATCAAACACTGCAGCCTCTACCTCTACCAGTAGCTCAAGTATTACTCAAGCATTTACTGGTCGCTCTCGACCAGATCCTTCAGAGTGGATAATGGAGCATCACACCATCTCTGTGGAAATAGATTGCATTTTGGTACATACAATCCAACACAACCAGGTAGATCGGTAGTGATTGCTGATGGGACTCAGTCCCCAATTACTGGATAGGGGGAAGTTCATTTGACACCCTCCATACACCTGCAGAATGTTCTTCATACACCTGCCTTTTCCATGAATTTACTGTCTATTAGCCATATCACAAAAGATTTATACTGTCGTGCTATATTTGACCTTAGTTCCCTTGTTTTTCAAGATATACTCACGGACAGGGTGATTGGATGTGGACGTGAATATTGAGGGCTATACATGTTGTCTCAATCTCTGTATGGTGCCACTTCCCATTCTACAGGATCCATTTCCCCTACACGTGGCATCTCAGATTTGGCCACCTACCACTGGAGAAAATTTGTCGCCTCATACCTGGCGTCTCCATCAAGTCTAGTGTCCAGTGAGTCGTGTGAACTTGGAAAGCATCATCGGTCCATCTTTCCAAGTCGTCAAGGTCAAAGTAGTCATGGTCTGCTTGATTTATTTCATCTGGATATGTGGAGTCCAAGTTGTGTACATGATCACCAATGAAATAGGTATTATCTTATTTGTGTTGAAGATTTTTCCAAATTGTCATGGGTCTTTCTTTTGAAGAAAAATTCTGAGGCGGGTACTGTTATTCAAATTTTGTGGTTGAAATCAAAAATATGTTCTCTGACTCAATAAAATACATCTGCTCGAATAACGCACTTGAATTTTGTATTAAACATTTGTCACAATTTTTTAGCTATCATGGCAGAATGAATTTTACATCAACCATCAAACTTCTTGTCCTTATACGTCTCAACAGAACGGCGTGGCAGAATGCAAACACCGACATTTTCTACATATCACCAGGACTCTCCCTATATAGAGTCGGGCTCCACATTCTTTTTGGAGTGATGCTATGATGACAATTTGCTATCTCATAAATATGATGCCCTCCACAATCTTTGGTGAAAAGGCACCATGTCTTACGTTTCCTGCTAAAGACCTCTTCTCTTACCCCACAGGTGTTTGGGTGTGTGGCATTTGTCTATGTATTTCATCCTGGTCATGACAAGCTCGCTCCTCGAGCTCTCGAATGTATGTTTCTTGGTTACTCCCACAATCAGAAGGGTTGTCGATGTTTTAATCATGTACAAGGATAGTATTGTGTCAGTGTCGATGTCACATTCTTTAAGTCCATCATGTACTGCTCTCCTACAAGTGACAGGATGAGTTCCTATGAGTCTGAGGATGTTGTTATTTTCCCACCTCTACCTACACATATACCTCAGCCTGCACTCCATGTTTCAATGCCTTCCCCAACATCCAGCACGTCCCAGGTAAATTCTGAAAACTTGGCTTTGACTGATGGAACTAGTGGTGTGCATGATGTACAGGATGAGCATGCAGATATACAGGTTGAGCCAAAACCACCAGCAGAGAATGATTTAGGGTGGTCCATTGCCTTGCGAAAAGGAAAACGTTCTTGTACACGATATCCCATCGAATGTTAGGTGTCTAATGGGGCGGCTTTCTCCTGACTTCCGAAAAGTTATTGTGGGATTATCCGTTGTTGAAATCTCACGCGCATATCAGGAGGCACTCAAGGTGAATGAATAGCATTTGGCCATGAAAGCAGAGATGGTTGATTTACAGTCTCGTGGGACGTGGAGTACTGTTACAACTCCTGCACACGTGTCTATTATAGGATGCAAGTAGGTGTTCATTGTAAAGCATCAAGAAGATGGCAGCATTGATCGCTACAAGGCACGACTCCTAGCTCCTTGGGTTCACCCAAAACTAAGGGGTGCACTATCAGGACACTTTCTCTCAGGTAGCTCAGCACTCCACTCTTCAGTCTGTCGATGTCACATGGGACTGGCCTCTGTACTAGCTTGATGTGACAAATGCCTTCCTTTATGACGATCTTCAGGAGAAAGTCTACATGCAGTCAGTGTTCAGAAAAACGGCTGAGTAAGCCGCATACTCGACTGCATACTCGTACTCGGTAGCCTTGCCGCTCCGAGCATGATGAAACGACCATGTATGTGGGTTGATCCGCATCCTCGGCCGAGTATACCCCCTATGCAGTCACATACTCGGCCGCTTTTCTGATAGAACTTTTTTTTATTTAATCTAAAATCAAATAACCCCACCCGCATAATAACATTACACTGCATACTCCCCACATACTCTCCCGACTAAGGATATTACCATAATATTAAATAGTTATTTATATTTTTAATAATAAAAAATACCAAACTACATAAAACCGCATACTCCCCGCATACTCTCTCGCATACTCTATGCAGTGACCCCTCCAACTGAATACTGCATAGCGCCCTCCAGAACATTGCATGTAGCATCCGCCTAGGTTCGTTGTTGAGGGGGGTCTCAGAAGGTATGCAAATTTCATAAGACCATCTATGGTCTTAAGCAGAGTCTGAGAGCATGGATTAAGAAGCTCTCAGATGTGATAGAACAGAAGGGGTTTACGAGATCCATTGCAGATCACTCCTTGTTTGTTCAGAGGTCCCAAAAGGACAACGTTGCTATATTGGTATAATCGATGGAATCATTACAAGGGATAATACAAAATGGATTCAAGAAGCTAAGGATTTCCTAGGTCAGCTGTTTGTGACCAAGGATCTTAGCAGTCTACGTTACTTCCTTGGATTGGAGTTCGCCAGGAATGAGTGAGGTCTTGTGATGACCTAGAGGAAGTATAGACATATCTCCTATCAGAGACAGGTATGGCAGATTGCAAGCCAGACACTACTCCCTTTGACCTGAGCATGAAATTCTATGATGATGATACTGATGACATTGACAATAGGAGATACAGTGATCTAATTGGGAAGTTGTTATATGTGACCATAACCAGGCCAGATATATCCTTTGTGGTAAGCAAAGTGAGTCAATTAATGGAGCAGCCAAGACAGACCCATATGGATGTAGTCCATATGATTTTGAGGTATCTGAAGACATCACCTGACCTCGGTCTTTTGTTTAGCAGAGGCGCATCCCTTGTTGTTACACCTTGTGTAGATGCAGACTACGCGGAATATCTCAAGGACAGGAAGGCAACTTCCGGGTTTGCAATATTGTAGGGAATTCATTAGTATCATGGAAAGCAAGAAACAGACAGTTGTCACCCGATCGAGTGTTGAATCAGAGTACATAGCTATGGAACAAGGCAACACAGAGATGATGTGGGTCAGATCAGTTCTGGACCTAATGATGCCTCTTCCTATGCACCTCCAACATGACAACTAGGTCGTATTATTCATTGCCAACAATCCAGCCTTCACCAAGCATATCAAGGTAGACTGTCACTACACTCGAGATATGATCTAGAAGGTCCTCATTTATACATTCCATGACAGTTCTAATGAGCAAACAATAGACGTGCTCACCAAGGCTCTAGTCAGAAGACCCTTTCAGGGATGTTGTTCCAAGTTAAGCCAGGTCGACATCTATGCTCCAGCTTAAGAGGGGGTGTTGAAAGTTTTATGTTGTCATTGTTTTACAATTATTTATTTCTTTTTTTCGTAATATGTAATTTACCCATTAGGGTTTCTCTCTTCTATATAAGAGAACCCTTAGGATCTATAAATAAACACAAGTATTCTCTTCCACGATTTAAGCTCAAGAATGACCCAAAATAGATCTGAATGTGGACAAAAAATCCATGTATATCACTCTACTTAATTATGGGAAAAAGCATTGTTGTTGAAAGAACAATAGAGGCTCCTCACTTAACAAACATGCATTTATTCTATGAGTAACATCTCCATCATGTTGCAAAATAGATCCCAAGTATCTAAAAGAATCTTTCTTTTGAATGTTATTATCTCCAATCTTTACCTCGATTTCCTCACCATTGCTTCCGTCAAATGTGCACTCCATGTATTCAGTATTAGCCCTACTTATACGAAATCCTTTAATCTTTAAGGCACGCCTTCAAACCTCAAGCTTCCCACTTTCTCCATCTCTAGTCTCATCAATTAACACAATATCATCAACAAAAAACATACACCAAGGTATCTCATCATGAATGTGACTAGTCAACTCTTCCGTAATCAAAGTAAAAAGGAATAGACTGTTGTTGAGATATTAGTTATATTTATTATTCTTTTCTTATTTTCTATTTCTTTTTTATTCTTCTTGTAATTTGTCCAATAGATTCCTCTCCTATATAAGAGAACCCTAGTTCCTCACATAATGTAAGAAATTCATTTTCCACAACATGTTATCGAAGTAACGATCCTAGATCGGGATTCTTGTATCCCACTCTAACCCTACACACCGCCCCCACCTCCCCCCCACCCCCGCCTCTGCGTTGCCGGCAGGCTCCCTCCTTCTCGCACCACCAGCCACCCCCACGTGCGGTGCCATCCCCTCACAGCGATCCCCGGTGCCCCTGCAGCCCTTGGTAACACTTGCTGGCCTCACGCACGGCCCATCCCTCCTGCGTCGCCCAGCCCTCCTGCGCAGTCCAGCAACTGCCCACCAGCGCCATCCCTCCACGCATGGTGACACGGTCTGATTTTGCTTGGTTTTTCGTGATTTTCATCATATTAATCACGTCTTTCGACTCTAGACTACAACTACAAGTGTTGAGGATGGTTGTATGCCTTAACAGATGCAACCAATCCTCAATATGATTGTGTAGACTCAATGAAAACGGCCTACTCCTCAGTTTTGTTACGGATTTTGGCATTCTTGTTACCGTGTCAAAGAACAAGGGTCATGTTTTTTCATCGTCTGGTGTCTTCAAGGGCCCAGCTCCCATCATGAAGACGGATGGGATCAACTACGAGTTGTGGTCCATGCAGTGTTGCACCCTGATGTAGTGTCATAACAAGGAGCACATTCTGACGGATTCAGAGGCGACGGACAAAATTGGGGTTAATGCTTCTTAGAAGCAAGATGATGCATATGCTCGCATTTGGCTTTCCAAGACACTTACTACGGAGATTGCCAAAGATATTGTCAATCAACCCACAGCAAAGGCTATGTGGGACATCTTAGCAGACACATATGGGCAGGCAAAGAATGAGAGTAAGATTCTACAGTTGTAGTATGATATCTTTTCAACCAAGCATAATGGTCGCATTTGGCTTTCCGGGACACTCACCACGGAGATTGCCAAAGATATTGTCAATCAACCCACAGCAAAGGCTATGTGGGACATCTTAGCAAACACATATGGGCAGGCAAAGAATGAGAGTAAGATTCTACAGTTGTAGTATGATATATTTTCAACCAAGAATAATGGTCGCATTTGGCTTTCCGGGACACTCACCACGGAGATTGCCAAAGATATTGTCAATCAACCCACAACAAAGGCTATATGGGACATCTTAGCGGACACATATGGGCTGGCTAAGAATGAGAGTAAGATTCTACAGTTGCAGTATGATATCTTTCCGACCAAGCATAATGGTCGACCTCTTCATGCACATTTCTAGATTCTTAGAGGCGCGTTTGAGCATCTGCATAATTTCATGCATGTTACTACCCGCACTAAGCAGCAGCAGGCATATCGGAATGCCACTATGACAGGCGTCTTCATGTCATCCCTTGACTCCGAGTATGATGGAGAACGTATTCAACTACTTACTGGAGAGACGATACCTCCAATGGAGAAGGTCTACAAGAGACTGAGAAGGATCACAACTTCATCTACTATCGTGACTTAAACTCCCTCTGCTTTGGCAGCTTCTCGTGGCAGAGGGGGTACTTCAAAGTTTCGTGGCCGAGGACCACATGGTCGAGGAGGCGGACATCCGCGTGGCCCTTGCAACTTTTGTCGTCTATCGGGACATGCAGAGGAAACATGCTATCAGAAGCATGAGTATCTCGTTTCTGACCGCGTGGCTGAATAGACTGAGTTTTCATACACTTTCGCTTCCCAGATAGACCCTCGCCTGGATGATATCATCTCTCACATTCGAGAGATTATGACTCATGTTGCAGGAACCTCCACTACAGATACAACAGCCGCAACCAAAGCTCTCAGGTATCACTTATGCAATCACTGGTAGTTATTGTGCAGATATGATAGAGTGGATTATGGACTCTGGTGCTTCTCATCATCTTTGTGGAGATAGAGCATAGCTGAGGTCCTACAGGACCCTACCACTTGGTAGATGGGTTGTCATTTCCATGGCGTCCACTTATCCATTACATGACAGGGGGAGGTGCATCTGACGTCATCTGTTTGTCATCAGAATATTTTATATGCTCCTGACTGTCAGATTAATTTACTTTCCGTTAGTCAGATTATTAAGGATCTACATTGGCATGCCATAGTTGATCCATCTTCCCATGTGTTTCAAGACATACTCACGGGCAGGGTGATTGGATGTGGTCATGAGCAGGGAGGACTCCACAAATTGGTCCAACCTCCTTATGTTGTCGTTTCCACTATGCCTATTGGACCAGTCTCCCCCTATCTGTCGCACCTTCATTTCGGTCACCTTCCTCTGCAGAAGCTATGTCATGTACTCCCTCATATTTCCTGTAAACATATATATTATCTATCTATGTAGTCTTTTATTATTTTTCCTTATCTGCAGTACTCTTTATGTAATTTACCCATAGGATACTCTCCTATATAAGAGAGCCTAGGGCTGATGGAATAAATAAGTTCTTCGATTTTCCCAACAAAAAATCAGAGCGACGGTCCTGGACCGGAGTTCTTGAAACCCTAACCCTAGCCCGATTCCCACCGTCAAGCCTCTCTTCCTCCTCCGATCTCGCGCAGGTCTTGTCGGTCTCGCGCGCCGATCGTGCACAGGTTCTGCACCTCTCGCGAGCGGCCCATGCGTCTCCAGCCTTCCGAGCAGCGCGTGTTGCGTGCCTCCAGCCCTCTACGCAGCGCGTACGACGCGCATCTCTCCAGCGCGAAGTGCGCGTGCTTGCTGTGCGCATCTAGCGCACCTGCTTGCAGCGCGCCTACAGCACGCAGTCAGTTCTCAGCGCGCAGTGCAACTGTCGTTGCGCGCGCATTCTCTCTCGCGCAGTGCGCTGTGCGCCAGGACCCGGTGTACTCTTGCACGTGGGTTCTTAACCCTGGATCTACCCTAGATCTGTGCATAACCGTCTGAAGAGCTCGTGCAGACCGAACCTCAAGTCAAGCGCGAGTGTCTCCAAAGCAATGGGTTTGGTTGCTTGAGTCTACACATGCAACTAAACCCTCTCATGTCCGTGTAGACGATCATATTTTCAGTCTACCACTTCAGTCTTCCGCTATCAGTATGTCAGAAAGCAAGGCAGATGTTCCATCCATAGGCGCATTCCGAGGTCCAGCGCCAATTGTGAAGATGGATGGGTCAAACTATGAACTGTGGGCTATGCAATTCATGAGTATGATGAAGTCAACTGGTAAGAAGCACATTCTTACTGAAGAAGAGCCTGCTGAGAAGACTGGAGTCAATGCCTCGTGGGAGGCAGATGATGCATACGCCAAAGTATGGCTATCTGTAACTCTGACAATCGAGATTGCCAATGATATCCTTCATCAACCCACAGCCAAAGCAATGTGGGATATTCTGGCTGCTACATATTCTCAAGCGAAAAATGAGACGAAGATTCTGCAACTCCAGCATGACATATTCACTATCAAGCAGAATGGACGTCTTCTACACTCACTGTACACATCTCTACGAGGAATGTTCGAGAAGCTGTATAGCTTCATGCATCTGACAGCCACACCCGAGCAACAGAAGACCTACCGGAATGCTACTATGGTGGGAGTTTTTCTTGCTGCCCTTGATCCCGAGTATGAGGTAGCACGATCTTAAATTTTGGCAGATTCTACTATTCCTCCCATGGAGGAAGCTTTCCACAGATTGAGCCAGATCACTGTCCCATCTACAGCTACGAATCAGAATGCTTCGGCCATGGCTGCCAACAGAGGCCGTGGAGTTCACCATCAGACCCGAGGCTGTGGGACTAGTGGTAGAGGAGGCCGTATTCGGCCAACATGTACTTACTGCCATCGCACCGGACATACTGAAGACACATGCTACTCTAAGCATGGATTTCTTGCATCTGTACGAGTCGCTGAGCAGATAGAGCCTCCATCTGCTGCCTCTTTGGATCAGCGGTTTGATGATCTTGTTGCCCGTCTAAGGGGCATTATTCCTCCATCTGGCCCAGCACCTACTACTGAGAACCAGTCTGACGCTGCTGCATCCACTTCTGTCTCGACTAGCGCATCAGGTAGCACACTTGCATTTACTAATAGGGGATCAGATACTTTAGCTTGGATCATGGACTCGGGAGCTACACATCATCTATGTGGCGATCAGAGTCTACTTACAGGATACACATAGATCCCTCCAGGTCGAACAGTGGTCATTGCTAATGGCACGCATTCCCCAATTACTGGTCAGGGGGAGATTAGACTGACATCATCTATGCAGCTCAAGAATGTGCTACATGCACCCGATTTTTCAATGAATTTATTATCTATCATTCAAATTACAAAGGATTTACAATGTCGGGCAATTTTTGATCCATCTACTCTTGTTTTTCAGGACATCCTTACGGGCAACGTGATTGGTCGTGGCTATGAGCAAGGAGGCCTCTATCGCCTCAGTCAAACTTCCTTTGCTGGAACCTCATCCCTACCTACTGGACCCGTATCTCCTCTGCTATGGCATCTACACTTTGGACATCTACCGCTTCAGAAGTTGCGTCGTGTGTTACCCCAGGGTCTGCCTTACACATCTATCCAATGTGAGGCTTGTCAGTTGGGAAAGCATCATCGGTCTACCTTTCCCAGTCGTCAGTGTCGGAGTAGTACCTCCAAGTTTGAGTTATTTCATATTGATATCTGGGGTCCGAGTCGTGTTCCTGATCATCAGGGACACAGATTTTATATAGTTATTGTGGATGACTTCTCTCGTGTGTCATGGGTGTTTTTGTTAAAGAATAAATCTAAAGCAGGGAATATTATAATCAATTTTCTTAATGAGATTCGTAATGTTTTCTCCACATCTGTTAAAATTGTGAGAAGTGACAATGCCCTGGAATTGTGTACTCATGTCCTAGCCAGTTACTACTCATCCCACGGGATTATCCACCAGACATCCTGTGCCTATACCTCCCAACAAAATGGGATAGCTGAAAGGAAACATTGCCACTTACTAGATGTCACCATGTCACTTCTTATACAGAGTCATGCTCCTTATTCTTACTGGGGTGACGCGGTCCTCACAACATGCTACCTAATCAATCGTATGCCGTCCTCTGTTCTAGGTGAAAAGATCCCTTTCTCCCTTATCTTCCCTGGTAAAGATCTGTTTTCCCTTACTCCTCGCGTCTTTGGTTCGGTTGCCTTTGTCCATCAGTTGTCTCCTGGTACTGACAAGCTCTCTCCTAGGGTTGTCAAGTGTGTGTTTGTTGGGTACTCCAGAACTCAGAAGGGATATAAGTGCTATGATCCGTTGCGCAGGCGATATCTAGTTGGTGCAGATGTTATGTTTTTTGAATCTGTAATGTATTTTTCATCCTCAGGTGATCAGTTGATACCTCCAACTATTACAGATGCCATTTATGTGACACCACCATCACCATTTCCATCATCACCACTACCACCACCACCACCACCATCATCTGCACCCCCCACTACTATACTTGTTTCACCATTACCACTTCATTATACCCGCAGGCCTGCCCCAACTCATGGTCATGACTCATCACCTAGCTCGCCCAAGGTATGTTCTGAAGATATTACTATTGATGGATCTGACGATATTTCTGAGCAGGATGTGTTACAGAGGTCAGACGAGGACATGGTTGATTTAGATGTTCCTATTGCTATACGCAAGTCGAAGCGAAGCTGCGCTTCATATCCTTTGGCAGCCTCTGTGTCATTTGAGCGACTAACTGGAGACTTCAGGAACTTTGTAGTTGCTCTTTCAGCTGTAGAAATTCCATGGAGTTACCAGGACGCTATGAAGGATAGTCAATGGCGTCTAGCAATGGAGGAAGAAATGGCGGCACTTCAATCTAGAGGAACTTGGAGTCTGGTTCCTAGACCTGCAGGTGTCTCCCCAGTGAGCTGCAAATGGGTATTTACAGTCAAGCAGAATGCAGATGGCAGTATTGACAGATACAAGGCTCGTCTTGTTACTCGTAGCTTTACACAGACATACGGGGTGGATTATCTTGATACATTCTCGCCTGTAGCCCGCCATTCCACTTTACGGATCTTACTGTCTATTGCGGTTACTTGTGACTGGCCGCTATATCAGCTGGATGTGAAAAATGCCTTCTTATATGGTGACTTACAGGAGGAAGTCTACATGCAACAGCCACTCGGTTTTGCTGTTGAGGGGGAGTGTTCCAAGGTGTGCAGACTTCATAAGGCTATCTATGGCCTTAAGCAGAGTCCCAGAGCGTGGTTTCAGAAGCTCTCAGATCTTTTTGAGAGACAGGGATACAAACGTTCAAATGCTGATCATTCTTTGTTTGTACAAAATACTTACAGAGGTGTTATTGCTATCATGGTCTATGTAGATGACATCTTGATTACAGGTGACGATGTAAAAGGGATAAAGAAGGCGAAATAAATGCTGGGTAGCGAATTTGTCACCAAGGACCTTGGGGTTCTTAGATATTTTCTGGGACCGGAGTTCGCCAGAAATCCCCATGGGTTGGTAATGTCTCAGAGAAAATACGTCACTGACCTGTTGAGTGAAACTGGAATGCTTGGCTGCCGACCTGCTACCACACCGACAGATCCCAGTATGAAGCTATATGATGATGATACAGAGGAGGTGGATAGGAGAAGATACAGAGAACTGGTGGGCAAACTTATATATATCACCATCACTAGGCCCGACATAGCCTTTGCTGTGAGTCGAGTGAGTCAGTTCATGGAGCAACCACGTCAGGTCCACATGGATGCAATACATATGATACTCAGGTACCTCAAGTCATCCCCAGGTGCGGGTCTGCTGTTCAAGAAAGGCAAGGCGATCTCTATCTCAGCCTGTGCAGATGCAGATTATGCAGGGTGCCCCAAGGACAGGAAGTCCACCTCTGGGTTTGTTGTTTATGTTGGAGATTCCCTAATCTCGTGGAGGAGCAAGAAAAAACTGTGGTAGCAAGGTCTAGTGCTGAATCTGAATATAGGGCTATGGCCCAAGCCAGTACAGAAATGATGTGGGTAAAAGCTGTGCTCACATATTTACATATAGAAGTCCCACTTCCCATGCCTTTAAAATGTGACAATCAGGCGGCCTTGTTCATTGCAAACAATCCAGCATTCCATGAACGAACCAAGCACATTGAAGTTGATTGCCACTTTATCCGTGACATGATCCAGAAGGGATTCATTGCTACATCCCATGTTAGTTCAGAAAATCAAACTGCAGATATTTTTACCAAGGCATTACTGCGAGGCCCATTTCAGAAATGTGCGTCCAAGCTGAGCATGATTGATATCTATGCTCCATCTTGAGGGGGAGTGTAAACATATATATTATCTATCTATGTAGTCTTTTATTATTATTTTCATATCTGCAGTACTCTTTATGTAATTTACCCATAGGCTACTCTCCTATATAAGAGAGCCTAGGGCTGATGGAATAAACAAGTTCTTCGATTTTTCCAACATTTCCACTAGATCCTCCTTTCAATGTAAGGCATGTCAGCTTGGGAAGCATCATCATTCTTCCTTTCCATCCCTTCAGAGTCGGAGCAGTACCCAGTTGTTTGAGCTCCTTCATTTAGATATCTGGGGTCCGAGTCGTATTGTTGATGATTTTTCTAGACTTTCCTGGATCTTTATTTTAAAGAATAAGTTTGAGGTTGGTATTGTGGTTAGATATTTTATTAATGAAATAAGGAATATTTTTTCTGCTAATGTCAAATATCTTCATTGTTAGAGTCGTGCTCCTCACTCTTAGGGCCAGTTTGGTAAATGGGTTGAGTTGGGTTGGAGTACCCCTGTGAATAGTAAACTGAGTGGAGGGTTGGGAGGGTTAGAAGGAGGGATACACCGGTGTACACCACCAACCAAACTGGCCCTTACTAGGGCGATGTTGTCCTTACTGCATGTTATTTGGTGAACCGCATGCTCTTGTCTGTGTTGGGAGAAAAGATTCCTTTCTCGGTTGTGTTTTCCAAGAAGGATCTTTTCTCCCTTACACCTCGTGTGTTTGGATCTGTTGCTTTTGTTCATGATGTCTCTCCAGGTCATCACAAGCTCTCTCTTAGAGTTGTCAAGTATGTGTTTGTTGGCTACTCTCGTACCAAGAAGGGATATCGTTGCTTTGATCCGTTAAGGCGTAAGTACTATGTCAATGGACATTATTTTCTTTGAGTCTGTTATGTATTTTTCCCCTACATGTGACAGATTAGCCGCATTTGACTCTGACGATGAGATCTACATGCCTCTGCCTCCCTCTACTCCTGCTCTACCACAACCTCCCCAACAACCACCGCCACCTCAACCTCCACCCACTCTGCCTTTACACCTGCTCCTATGACTCAGTTGTTGCCACGTGTTTGTACTCGCATGCCTCGCTCGGTTCTCTCTGCTCACAGGTTTTGCCCATCATCCAGCACACCTTAGGTATGTAATGAGCACATTGTTTCTATTGATGCCACTACTGAGTTGTCTATGCAACAGGATTCTATACAGGATGAACAGGTGCCCTCTCAAGAGGGGAACTCACAGGTTACAGACTTGGCAGATGAACTTGATGTGTCAATTACTCTACGAAAGCCGAGACGTAAGTGTGCTACTTATCCTCTTGCAGCCCAGGTTTCCTAGAGCAGGTTGTCCGAAGATTTCAGAAGATTTACACTGGCATTATCAGCCGTGGAGATATCACGGACATATCAGGAGGCTCTAAAGGCCAATCAATGGAAGTTAGCCATGGAGGAGGCGATGGTTGCGCTCCACTCACGTGGTACGTGGAGCTTGTTTCTGCTCTTGTTGATGCATATGTTGTAGGGAATAAATGGGTGTTCACTGTGAAACATCATGCGGATGGCAACGTGGATTGTTATAAGGCGAGACTTGTCGCACGTGGGTTCACCCAGACATATGGGGTGGACTATCATGATACTTTCTCCCTAGTTACCAGACATTCTACTTTAGGTATTCTTCGTTCGGTTGCTGTGACACGAGATTGGCCTCTTTATCAGCTTGATGTAAAGGATGCCTTCCTCTATGGTGATCTACGGAGGAGGTTTACATGCAGCAGCAGCAGCCACCTGGGTTTGCTGCTGAGGGGGAGTGTCAGAAGGTTTGCAGGCTACACAAGGCTATTTACGGCCTTAAGCAGAGTCCAAGAGCATGGTTTCAGAAGCTCTCGCTTGATAGAGCAGCATGAGTTTGTGAGATCGACTGTCGATCACTCCTTGTTTGTGCAGAGGACCCAGAGAGGTATTATTATCCCTCTTGTTTATGTTGATGACATTATTGTTACAAGGAATGATAAGCAGGGCATTCAAGGTACCAAAGACTTCTTAGGTCAGCAATTTGTGACCAAGGACCTTGGACTGGAGTTTGTCAGGAACCAGCGAGGTCTTATGATGACCCAGAGGAAGTACGTTACAAACCTTTCAGAGACAGGCATGGCAAATAGCAGACCTGCCTCTGCTCCTATTGATCCAAGCATGAAGTTCTAGATGATGATATTGAAGAGGTCGACAAGAGAAGGTACGGAGAATTCGTTGGCAAGCTACTATATGTGACTATTACCATGCCTGACATATCCTTTGCCGTAAGCAATGTGAGTCAGTTTATGAAGCAGCCCAGACAGGCACATATGGATGCAGTCTATATGATTCTGAAATATCTGAAGATTTCACTTGGTACAGGACTTTTTTTTCAGCAGAGGCACATCTCTCTCAGTTACAGCATGTGCAGATGCAGATTATGCAGGGTGTCCAAAGGATAGAAAGTCTACATCAGGATTTGTTGTATTCAGAGGGAATTCTCTTGTTTCATGGAAAAGTAAGAAGCGGACTAAGGTTGTCAGATCAAGTGCTAAGTCAGAATACAGGTCCATGGCTCATGCTAGCACAGAGATGATGTGGGTCAGATCTGTACTTACTAACATGACTATAGAGGTGCCTCTTCCCATGTACCTCCAATGTGATAATTGTTAGAAAATAGAGAATGTGGAAGCTAAATGATAAATAGAGCATAAGCAAGAAAGATAAAACATTGAAGAACACAAGAAGATTTGAAGTAGAACCATATTCCCTAAGGAGCGGGATGAAACCACGGGAGAAGCCCTCAAAGGGGTGGATATTCTATTGAACTTTCTCATCTGACTACAAGGGTGTGGGACTCTATATATAGCACCCATGGAGTCTCCACATCTCCAAATTGATAGATGTGGGACTAAACTCTGCATGGGGTAAATGGATCCTATAGGTATCCATTTACCCATCTACAACATAATAGGCGCACAACCAAATACTCCAATACTCCCCCTCAAGCAGGAGCATGCAATGCTCAGCTTAGACAAACATAAAGAAACTCAACTCACGCTACATGACACTACATACAATATCAACTCAACGCGCACAACTGTCGGTTGTTGTCGAGGGCGTTGCTTCTCATGTCGTGCAGGTAAGGAGGACGAACAGGCTTGAGTGTGAGTCAACTGAATCTCCTCGTCGGAGAGCATGTGCTCTGTACTGCGCTTGTCAGAGTCACTGCAACTAAAAATAAGTCTCTCATCGGAGTACTCTAGCCCGCCACAACATGTGGACAATTGTTCCATCTCTGAAAAGGGTCAAACTGAAAAGGTCGTGGAAGTACAATACTCATCGAAGTCCACGGTCGCTGGAGAATGTATTCTGAAAGAAATCTCCTCGTCGAAGAACTGGGTCTCTCCCATATGGCACAGAGAATGGTACTCTGCTCATACCACATGAAAACCCTTGCCCACATAGCATAGGGAATGGTCCATTACTCTGGAGGCCCTATGGCTCAAATGAAAACTCTGGCCGACAAAACACGAAGAATGATGGGGACCACGATAAAAGATGGCAAACATGTGCACATCTGAAAAAAAAATCATACATGTGCATGTCTGAAACTGAAAACTCGGAATCAATCGTCGAGTCTGAACAACTGCGCATCAAATTGTGGACTCGGAATATGAATGTCGAGTATGAAATTGCGCATAGAGAATCTTCATATGCAGAACTGTAGAGTCTGAATATCTGACCGATCTGGAGAATCTGACATCTGAATCTGGAACAAGACATGTGACTCTACACAATACTCTCCCTTTCTCTCATACTTATCGAAAAACAGAGACGTCGACCAAGTTGGGAGAAGACAATAAAATAGGGAAAATAAAACATTAAATAAGCCGACATATTTTTTTCTCGACCTTTCTCAATTCAATTTTTTTTCATTTTTTTTAAAAGTCGTTTCACATCATCATTTTTTTCGGCTTTTCAGATCATCAGTTTAAAAAAACATCCTAATTTTGACAATTGCAGAGGACTAGGTCTCAGCGAGGATGGCGTTCTCAGCGAGGATTGGCGATTCGAGGCGATGGAGTGGCGATTCGAGGCGATGGAGTTCTCAGCGAGGAGACGTTCGGAGTTGGTCGAGGAGGGGGGGGGTCGCAGGATTTCCTCCTCCCACAGGATGGTACCCTCGCTTCGGTGGGGGAAGGGAGCTCAGACTCTCGTAATGCCAGCCCTCAGTTCGTGGCAGCAGAAGGGGAGGGCGCGCTCTCAAGGGAAGGGAGGTGGGTGCTTGTCTCGCGCAAGAAGCCGGGAAGAGTTTGCTAGCGTTGTGGCGTAAGGGGGCATTTGGCTTCGGTTTGTGTTGCGAAGCCACGTTGTTTTGCATGTGGAGGTCTGGGTCACAAACAGGTGGATTGCGGTTCTCGAACACGGTCAAATGTGAATCCTTCCTCGCTGGGAACATCACCTTCTCTTCAGAGGTTTCCTCGCGGGAAGGTGGATGGTGGGGCCGGTGAGAGGCGCTCCTATGCACAGGCCGTTGCAGGAGGTGCATACATGCATTCGGAGGCGGAGTCCTCTTCGCATCGCGAGGATTTTAGCATGTCATGTGATAACCCTGGAGCTGTTTTGACGAAGGTGGGGGAGCAGTGCACTCGTAGCTGCTCCGATAACAGGGCGGTCGTCAGCGTCTATCTGGACGATTGTTTTTCTATTGAGGTGGTGAACAACCTTCTGAGGGAGTTCTTGGGGGTTCGTTTTTCGGGAGACGTCATCCCCCTGGGGTTAAGGAGGTGTTGCGTAAGGGGGCTCTCGGATGATCAGCGTCTCAGGTTATTGCGTGGTGGTCTGAGGGGAGGCTTCGCGTGGAGGGACCTGCGTTTTGCGGATGGGGCATGCACGGACGTGGAGGTTTGCGTTGCTGTCGTCAGAGGCGTTCCTTTCCTTTCTCAGTTTGTTCACTGTCTAAGGCGTCCTCTGAGAAGGTGGGGTGAAGTTTTGGCCGTCACCATCGATGGTTTGTCTCCAGGTTCTGATCCCTCGATGACGAAGATTCTCATGGAATGCAACAAGTCCTTTCTGGACAGAGCGGCTACTGTCGCCTGGAGTTGTCGGTAATGCCTCCGCCTCCGCCTCCGGCGGAGCTTGATGTCGCCGAGAAGTCGATCGTAGGAAGAGAGGTAAGGGCGTCGTTTTGGCTCTCGAGGCACGGTTTCCAAAGCAGGACGTCGCTTCGGGGTTCTCGCCAAGCTATGATGTCTTCGTAAGGCGCTCGGACTGTCCCGTACGTGAGGCCTTCCCTTTCGCTTGGAATCGATGCTTCTTTGCAGACCTTGGCGGTTTCAAGGGTGACGTGGCGAGTAGGTGCGCACGTTCCGATGGGGATTTCATCTTCTCGAAGGACTCACCAGGCCCCTCCTTTCGGGTTTTCTCTCCCGTTATTCGGGTGGCTGAGCTCGGGGGCAAACCCTATTTCGGATCTGGTGGCGGATCGGTTGGTCGGGTTGTGGAGCTAGATCCGGCAGAGCGCCACGAGGCGGCTTCCTCTTGTTCTGTCCAGGGGGCTTTGCTCTCTCCACCGAATTCGGGTCCCACGGCTCCCCCCTCTGCTGTGATTGTCTCCGAGGGTCCTCATGCGGGATCTCCATCTCAAGCCGGGGGGTCCTTCTCGCCAGGTTCTCTCCCAGAAGCTCCTGTGGGGGATCTGATCGCTGCTGGATCTGATGCCGAATCATCAAGAAGATCTCTAAGCGCTACCGAAGAAGGATCAAGTCGCGTTCGAGGTCGAGGGAGACTCAGACCTGCCTCACTTTCAAGGAGGCGGTGGCAGAGGCTGCAGGAGTGGTTGCTTCAAGGGGTTTCCAATCTGTTTCCAAATGAAGGTCCTCTCTTGGAATGTCAGGGGTTTGGGGGATGTTGTCAAGAGAAGGTTGGTGGGTAACAGGTTCAAAGATTGGGGCTGCGATGTGGTGCTCCTTCAGGAAACCAAGCTTGCTCAGATGGATGAGGATGTTTGGCGCTCTTTTGGCTCGGGAAGTTTAGATGAGTTCCGTACCTTGGATGCCGAGGGCTCTGCTGGTGGCTTGTTAATTGCATGGAAGTCGGCGGTCTTCTCCTTCAATTCACTCATGTTGGGGTGCCATTCCATTACTGTGTCTCTCTCAAGACATGAGGACTCTTCAATTGTAGTCTTCTCCTGCGCGTCTGGCCCTTGCTGTCATCTTGAGAGGAGGGAGCTTTGGGGCGAGCTTCGACGAGTTAGTCAGTCGTTTATAGGTTCCCCTTGGCTTGTAGGGGGGAATTTTAATGTAACCCTGCATGCTTCGGATAGACCCCGATCTAGGGGGGTTGATCCGGGTTCGGCGGACTTCGCAGAATTCATTGACTCCCTGGCCTTGGAGGATCTGTGTGCTACTGACGTTAAGTTCACTTGGAGGAATTCTTCATCAAGATCTTGCATCGACAGGTTCATCGCTTCCGAGGACCTTATGACGGTGTTTCCCCTTGCTAATGTTTTCTCTCTCCCGCGATCGTTCTCGGACTACACTCCTATCGTGTGGGTCTCGGGTGTGTCGTCTCCGTCTTCGGGCTTTTTTAGATATGAAAGATGTTGGCTACTCGAGGACAACTTCAGGGATTTCGTGGCTGAGAGTTGGGGAAAGGATTGCGGTGAAGGGTCGGCTGTGGGGAGATTTGCTTGGAAATTGGTCTTTTGCGGAAATATTTATCCTTATTTAAGAAAGCATCTCGGGAGGCTCGTGCTTTGGCCAGGAAGGATGCGGAGCTCATCGTCGCTTCTCTAGATTCCGTGGAGGGGGAAAGGGATCTCACCTCCGAGGAATTGGCCTCCAGGTCGGCTGCTTTGGCTTCGGTCGAGAGGGAAGATCGGAAAAGGGTGGCGGAATGGCGTCAGAGGGCGCAAATCACGTGGATAGGAGAAGGGCATGCTAATTCATCCTACTTCCATCGGGTGGCCAGTAATAGGAGGCGCTCAAACTTTATTCGTTCCATCTCCTTTGGCGGTAGAGAGGTCATTGGAGAGGATGCTTTGGGGAGGGAGGTGGCCGCTTACTTCAAGGACTTCTCCTCCGTTCGTGTTCCTAATAGGTGGTTCTGGTCGGGGGAGGGCACTCCACCCCTCTCTCCCTTGCTTTGTGATGAGCTGTTGAAGGAGGTCACCTTCGAAGAGGTCAAGAATGTGGTTTGGGATCTCAACAGCGATGCCTCGCCGGGTCCGGACGGTTTCCCCATTGCTTTCTACAAAGACTTTTGGGAGTTGGTGGGGAAGGAGGTTTGGGAGGTTGTGTTAGAATTTTGCAATGGAAATGCGGGCTTTGACCAAGTGAATAGAGCTCTCATCGTCTTATTGCCTAAGCTCTCCTCCCCCCACCATATTGAGGACTTTCGCCCAATTGCGATTTCCAATGGCTTGTATCTGATTGTGGCAAAGTTTTTCACCCGAAGGCTCGTTCCGTTGCTGGATGATTTAATTTCTCCCTCTCAGGCGGCTTTCATCTGTGGCCGACAAATTGCCGATGTTACGGCCCTGGCTTCCGAGATGGTGGAGAGTTGGTTGAGAAGAGGGAAGCGCGGGGTGCTCTGGAAGGTAGATTTTGCAAAGGCTTACGATTCGCTGGATTGGAATTTCCTTTGGATGGTCCTGCGTGCTCGAGGGTTTCCAGCGCTTTGGATCTCGTGCATGCGTCGCTGCATCTCTACGGTATCGTTCTCTATAATGATTAATGGCCGCATCACTGGGGAGCGCTTCCAACCAAGAAGGGGCGTACGGCAGGGCTGCCCCCTGGCCCCCCTTCTCTTTGTCCTTCCGGTCGATGTGCTTCCTCTTATGGCGGTTCGCGTGGTCGATTATGGCCTCTCCATGGGGTTCTCCTGCGGCAACCGGATCGTTCCTACCCTCCAGTATGCTGATGACACTATTGAATTCATTGAGGGGGGCCAGGACGAAGTCAGGAGGATGGCGACGACTTTGGAATTATTTAGCGAGCTTTCCGGTCTTCTAATTAATCAGCGCAAGTCCAAGATGATTCCATTTGCTTGGGACTCGGAGACGGTGGAAGCATGTGGGTTGATTCTGGGGTCTTCCCCGTCTTCTCTTCCGATCGATTATTTAGGGCTGCCCCTAGGGGCGGGGAGGTCTAGGCTCCGTGACTGGAATAAGGTTATTGAGAAGTCGGAGAGGAGGCTCTCCGGTTGGAGCGCATCAATGCTCTCGCGGGGCGGCCGCCTGGTGCTAATCAAATCCGTTCTTGCTTCTATCCCTATCTATTACTTATCAAATTGGCTCTTTCCGGTGGGGGTGCGGAAGCGTATTGAGAGGTTGATGCGTTCGTTCCTTTGGGGAAGAAGGGGGCCCTCTTCGCAGGGCCCACATCTCGTGGAGTGGGCGGAGGTGACGAAGAGGAAGTGCGATGGAGGTCTTGGCATCCGTCGCCTTGATTGGGTCAATGACGCTCTCCTGCTTAAATGGGTCAACAGGCTTCGGTGGGGCTCCGACAGCTTCTGCTCGTCCCTCTTGCGTGAGATTCTGGCTATCGGGGTGGCGCTGGTGGGGGATTTGGGTGATCGTCGCTCTCGTACCCCATTCTGGCGTGGGCTGCTTTCGGTGAGTCAACGTTATTCCCATCTCTTCGCACCGGTGCTCGGGGATGGGAACACCTTCAAATTTTGGATGGACAGCTGGGCTGGTGTTGCCCCTCTTTGTGTCACTTTCCCGTGCCTTTGTGCCTTGGCGCATGATGATGGGCGTGATTCTGTGGCATCCGCTTGGTCGGGGGATGGGTGGTTCCCGTCTCTACTGAGCAACCTGTCGGATCAGCGTTTCAACGAGCTTCTTGCACTCCTGGATTCTCTTAAGGATGCGCCCAGGCCCACAGGTGGTCGTGATCACTGGGCTTGGCGTGATGGAGACTTCTCCACGAGGCGGGCGTTCAGGGCTATCTCTCTCCAGCCGCCTTCTCTTCCTGAACCCATTTCAAGGGACCTCAAGCTTCTGTGGTGTTTGAAGCTTCCTGAGAGAATTGCGTTCTTTCTTTAGCTTTTCCGCAGAGGGAGGATCTTAACGCGGGACCGCTGCGCCAGGTTTTTTGCTGGAGTCTCTTCGACGGAGTGCGTTCTCTGCGACAGCGACGTGGAATCATTAGATCATCTTTTCTTCTTGTGCCCGGCCACTTCTGTCATTTGGGAGGAGGCAAGAATCTCCTGGATCAACACCTCGAACTCGGTCGGTTTTTGGGACTCTCTGAGGTCTAACAATGGCAGGGCGCGCAGAGACTTCGTGGGCACTTTTGCTTACATTTGGGCGATTTGGCTGGGGCGTAACGCAACAATGTTTAGGGGCCAAAGGTTTTACAAGAAGAATGTTTTGGCTCTTGCTGACCAGCTAACTTGTGATTGGTTGTTGGTGTAGCTCGCGTCTTTTGTTTTTCTTGGGGATCTTCTCGATCCCCTTTTTCACCTTTCTTCCCTCGACGCTGTAACTCTTTGGGCCTGTTTGGTTGCAGGGTTGGGCAGGGTTGGGTTGGGCTGGGTTGGGCGAATAGTAATCTGTGAGGAGGAAGTACCCTTGTGAATAGTAACCAGGGTTGGGCCAACCCTGCCCAACCTTGCAACCAAACAGGCCCTTTCTCTCTTGTTCTCCATCGTTTTAATAAAATTTTTAGGGGCGAACACCATGCCGTGTCTCCCCCGAACCGTTGGATTTCAAAAAAAACATCCTAATTTTTTAAGGCTTTTTTCACACAATTTGTTTTAACTATGCATACAGCTTTTCAAATGTACGTGTCTTTTTTTTCTTGAAACAGATGCTACCTCCTTTTTTTATAAAATATATCGGCCCCATATAATTTTTATTTTAACGGGTCCCTTTTGCAATTTTTTTATCATCATCCACTCAGGCCAAACACAGCCGATTTTTTTAAAAAAAATTACGAGCAATCGTCCCCACTTAGCCTTTCACTTTAGGATTACCAAGTGGGAACCCCTCTCATTCGAAGCCCGTCACCCCTATCGGGGTTCATCTCATGCCGCCTACAGAAAGATGGAGACCTCGCTTGCGGTCGTGCGGCACCACTCGCGTCGCCTCGAGATGCGAGGGAGCCCGAGGAGGCAGTTACTGAGGAGATCTGAACCGTGCCGCCTACGTATGATGAGGGAGAAGGCGGAGCTTTGCTGAAGTTGCGTCATGATGGCGCAAGAAGATGGGAGTCGGAGGAGCGGGATTCGCCGCCTGGATACTCGGGCGCGAGGAGATGGCTCCATCTGGGAGCTGGGAGCTGCACGGAGCTCGGCCGCTTGGATCCCGCGAGGTTGAAGTCCGCAAGGCGGTGCGGCCTGTTGTTGGAGTAGGAGGACGAAGCCGCTTGGTGATCGAGGAAGGAAAATGAGGATTTTGCGCAGGGCCGCCTGTGCGTTGCCTCCGTGAGATGGCGCGGTAGATGCGCCTGCTGGGGGGTGTGCCGCCAAGGGGATGTACAGCGACGAAACGCCATCCCCCGCCTGCGAGTCTTTTGAGAAGTGGAGGTGCTACCTGGAGGTCTTCTCGCATGGCCTGGAGGTGCTGAAGTTGCGAGGTCTGAGGGAGGCGCGTGCAGGCCTAGGTGCCGCCATACGTGGCTAGGGTTTTGTGAGAAACCCTAGACAGCATTCTTCGAGAATTGAACATCTTAGGGTTTCATGAAACCCAAAAACAACTCTTGAAGAGATCTCAAATAAGTTACATAAAATGGAATCTCAAAAAATAAAGAACATGAAAACCTCGAGAATCGAACCCGCTCTGATACCATGTTAGAAAATAGAGAATGCGGAAGCTAAATGATAAACAGAGCATAAGCTAGAAAGATAAAATATTGAAGAACACAAGAAGATTTTACGTAGAACCCTATTCCCTAAGGAGCAGGATGAAATCACGGAGAAGCCCTCAAAGGGACGGATATTCTATTGAACTTTCTCATCTGACTACAGGGGTGTGACACTCTATATATAGCACCCACGGAGTCTCCACATCTCCCAACTGGTAGATGTGGGACTAAACTATGGATGGGGTAAATGGATCTTGTAGGTATCCATTTACCATCTACAACATAATAGGCACACAACCAAATACTCCAACAATAATCAAGCAGCACTTTTCATTACAACAACCCAACCTTTCATGAGAGGACGACAGCACATAGAGGTGGACTGTCAACACACTCGTGACATGATACATACGGGTCTTATCGTCACTATTCATGTCAGCTCTGAAGACCAAACATCATATGTACTAACAAAGGCCTAGCCAGAGGACCTTATCAGAGATGTTGTTCCAGGCTGAGTCTGGTGGATATCTACGCTCCAGCTTGAGAGGGAGTATTGAGATATTAGTTATCTTTATTATTATTATTTCCTTATTTTCTATTTCTTTCTTCTTCCTCTTGTAATTTACCCAATAGGTTCCTCTCCTATATAAGAGAACCCTAGAGCCCTCTCATAATATAAGCAATTCATTTTCCACAACAGACTCAAAACTGAATATTGATACAGATTGATGCTAGCGTCAAAATAGTCAGTCTTCTCAGGCTAGATTCTTACACAAGATGAAGCCCCATCATACATATCATTTATAAGGTTAATGTATAGGATGAGTAATTGTCTATTCACCAAAACTCTCTACAATATCTCATGTGGGATTGAGTCATAAGTCTTCTTCATCAAATCACTAAAAACCATATGAAGGTTCTCCTTTCTAGCTAGATAAATCTCCATTGTTCTCAACAAGTGGATAGCTTCAAGACTTGAGCAACTTGGCATGAATTTGAATTGATTTTTGTTATTTTGGAAACTTGTCTCAACCTTCTTTCAAATCACATGACCTAAATTTTCATAGTATGACTCGTCAGTTTGATACCTCTGTAACTTGAACAATTTTAAATGTCTCCTTTATTCTTATAAAGAGGCTCAACGATCATGCTCCTCTATTTATTCGGGCATTTTTTTGCTTCTCCAAATAACATTGAATAAATTTGTGAACCAAGTCAAACCACGTTCACTGGAACTCCCCATACCTATATAGGAATGTCATCAGGTCTTGTACCTTTCCCAGGTTACATAAGCTTCAAATCCTCCTCTCTTCCTTTCATTGTATTCGTCTATAGATTGCATGATTCATGTAATTTTCACTACTAAGCATATCTCCCAGAGTGATCTCTTTATTCCCTTCTTTAATGAAAAGCTTGTGGAAATATGCTTCCATCTAGTCTCTATATCCTTCGAGTAACAAGCGCATGTCCTTCCTCATCCTTAATGCATCACGCTTGAGAAAGATCGTTGGTCTTTCTTTCTCTCGCTTTGGTCAATCTGAATACATCCTTCTGACTCTCCTTAGAGTCAAGTTTTTGTACAAAACTTCATAAGCTTTTCACTTAGTTTTCACTTACAGTCTCCTTACCTTCCTTCTTCGTTATTTTGTAGTTTGTGACAATATCCTTTATTCTATCCTTGAAGCATGCTCTTTTAAATTTAAACTTCTCTTGCACCCCTTCACTCTACCACCAAGCCTCCTTTTTGACATGGAACTCTTCCCTTGGACTCGCCTAACATCTCTTTGACTACCCTTCGAATACAAGATGCTACCGCTTTCCAAATCTCATTCGCACTACCGTTACATTCCTAAGATAAGTCTTTTAAAATCTTCTTCTTGAAACTTGATTGCTTCAATTGAAGATTCCACCATCTAGTTATAATGATCGTGGGAACCATCATTTTCTTTATCAATCATTTTATTTGTACATCCATGGCTAGCAATGTTGAGATATCAAGCTCTCTCCTGGTATTACTATACAGTTTTTGCAACACAACCGATCTCTTCTCCTCCAGACAAAGTACTCTATTTGTGTTTTAGTTGGGCCATTCTTATAAGTAATTAAATGCTCATCCCTCTTCTTGAAGAGAGTGTTTACTATGAAAAGATCACAAGCGTTACAAAATCCAGAATAGCTTTTCACTCTTCATTTCTATCCCCGAAGTCATAACCTTGATGGATACTTGCATATCTTGAAGCATCCTTTCCTACATATCCATTAGGATCTCTATCTAGGTAAATCATCTTTCTTTGTAGGATTTCTTGCATAATCTTATCAAAATCCCTCCCAAAAAGTTCATTTCCTCTAAACCAATTTGTGATGCATAAAATGAGATGGCATTCAAAATTTCTTCTCCATGCACCAATTTTAGCAAAATGATCTGATCGTCAAATCTTTGCACCTCAACTAAACTATCATTCTAATTCTTCTGAACAACCACCCCAGCACCATTTTTATCCATTCTCTTTACCTGAATACCATAATTTAAAGCTTGTCTTCTTCATCTCCCTTGCTTTCTCTCCAACCTATTGTCTCTTGAAGACAAAGTATCTGAATCTTCCTTCTTTCCATCGTATCTACTATCTCTATCGATTTTCCAATCAAAGTGTCATTATTCCAACTACTTATATGCAACTTCTTTTGGACTAACTTCTTTATTCGCATGTGAGAACCCTTGCAAATTTTGGACTGCATCCAGGCAGCGATACAACAAAACTAACTTATTTACTCATGTGAGTTCCTCATACGGGACACTTGCGAAATTAGAACGACATACGAACAGCGATGTAGCTGCCCTTGCCAACTTCTCATTGTACTCAAATGAAGCAACGCACCGTAAGTAGGGAATGCCTCGACAATATCCAAATGTTAGCTTAAATTCATGTTAAAAAGATACGACTGTCTTGAGGATCTAAATAGTGTTCTCAATTGAGAACGCTAATTAGAAATTTGTCTTCGATTGTTTTACGCTGGTTGTCAACTACCTAATGCAACCCTCCGTATTTACCTGGACTTGGGACCGGCTATGGCTGAGTTCTATCTTGGGAAAACTCAGTTACATAAATTTGTCAAAATTATTTTCTTTACCATCAGAACGTAAAATTTCCAGATGCACTAGAAAATTGAAGCTTCGAGAAAAACCAAACCAGAAAGCGAAGAACAAACCTGTTTAAAAGCTTTCTGATGGTCCATTGTAGTTGATTTCAGCAAACCGTCTATAATATAGTCAGCTATGAAGGGTTTATATAGCGTTTGAAATGAGCTATAACTTCCCTGAACTATCTTTTTTACCTGTATTGCATAAAAGGTGCAAACAACAGTGTCGTAATGGGTCAAACATAGCAAACAGCTTGGAGAAAAAAAGTAAAAAAGAAAAGAAATACGAAAATTCCTAGAAGGAAAAACACAAATAAAGACAATTTATCGAACATATTCATTTGAAATTGCAGCCAGAATATTTTGATGCATGCCATAGTAACTCATATAATCAAATCGATTGCCCAATTTCGGCCTTGAAATATGTAGAGATAATCCAAGGATGGGATATGACAAACATATTTCATGAGATCAACTTCCAAAACTTGCGCATCTTTGAAGAGTTCTTTTTGAAGTCAGACTATTTTACATAAGTACCCATGATATTTATTATTACATAGATACCCTCGTATACTTCAGAAGCTTACAAAGTTAATAACCTTCATGCAAATGGCTTAGAGGCTAATGTTTTCTTAAAAGGTTTTCCACTCTAGCCAAAAAAATCAAAAAAATCACTTTCACACGTGAAGATTCATTCCAAGACATTCCTTGATATGATACCAAAAGCTATCATCCTTGTATAGAAGTTTTTTTCCCGAGGAAAAAGAGGGCATGACGTCGAGAGGATGCCTACCTGGAAATTTCTATATATTTATAGCATAAAAATTGCAAAAAAAACAAGAACTAAAAGGTATATAAGCTCTTAGCATGTTCAAATATATTTTCCATATACATTTGTTCCCCTTGGAAGACGACCATGTTCCGAGCCAGCCACATGGATCATAAGATACCAACCACCCACACTTTTGTTGGACAATTACCATGACCAAGATCGTCGAGTGACTCCCAAAACTCATCCCAGTCCATTGTCGCAAACTTCTCCACGTGTGTCGCATCCCATACCTCCATAGCAACGGGGCAACGAAAGAAAGGATGCTCAGTACTCCCCTCTGTTGACGTGCATCGCCCACATGAGTCGCCACACCCAAGGAAGAATCGTGCCCTTATGTTTCATGTCATAAGTTGTTTCCTCCACAGCAGCCAAATGAAAATCCAGATGCATAATGGCATCTTCCAGCTCCACAAGTCAGCGAACTAATCCAAGATCATCTCCTGATCCAGAACCTCTGCAAGATAGAAAGTCTTATAGGCCTTCCTAACAGTGAAACGTCCATCATCAGAGAACCATTGATCAACAGAGCCATCCATTCCCCCATGATTTGGCAGTGCCTCAAGCAACAAGAAATAAACGAACCGTTGATCCAACAACTCAGTGCGAAAGGGAGGTATTCAGTTGTCGCCCTCCCAATAACCTCTGACAGGAATTTCATAGTCAGCCACAAATGCATTAAGTTGCAGCAAACGACCCTGTAAAGATCCATGCCAAGTCCAGACATCCCTTCAATCAAAACCCACATCTAACACCTAAAATAGGTTTCAAGAATGGCACAACATGTAGAAGCACGGAGCATATCCCTTTCCTAAAGGGCAAAGGAACACCAGCACCTGTACCGAGAGATCCCAGAGAAATTCCATAAATGGAGTGCAAAGTCTTGCATAACAAATCCGTACCTCCTCCCTACATTCAGGTCACCCACTTCGTCAGAAGTGCAGGATTCATTGCCTCCAGACAGCAATCCCCAATCCACCAACCTCCTTTGTCAACATGATAATTTTATAACCAACTACGTAGCTCCTCGGAGAAAGCCCAAAAAAATGTCTCACAATCACCTCCAGTCTCCCCTTCACCCCAGTGAACAAGAACCATGTAGAGAGGGAAAACATCGGGATAGGAGATGGGACCGCCTTAAACAGCATAAGGCGACCACCTCTTGACAAACGCATAGCCTGACAGCTTGACAACTTTTCCAACTTCTGAATAATAGAGTGCCATTCAGATTGTTGCAACCTACCGCCAACGAATGGAATTCCAGGATAAGAGATAAGGAAAGCCCCTCATTGTGTTCGCAAGGCACTCTTACATAACACCACCTCCTCCTCATCCATCCCAAAAGGAGCAAAAGCAGACTTAGCATGGTTAATCTCCAAACTTGAAATTAGCCCAAACAGCTTAAGAATGGTGATAATCCCCTCCATACAGCTGAAGGACTACCGTAGACGAAGAAAACAGTATCACTTGCATACTGAAGTGTAGGAATCGAAACACCACCAGTGTGGAAACCAGCACAGAAACCACCCTCACCAGCCTTTACCACCATCCTTGCTAGAGCATTTGCCACCACCATAATAAGGACATTGAAGTGCAACCTTGTCTAATGCGCCATTGCTGCTGAACGAAACCACCCTCATACATGTCATTCACCCACACCGCATAGGAAGCAGTCATACACTCCTTTACATCCAAGTGACCCACTCGCTTGGAAATGCCCTAAGACGCAGGGACGACCAAACGAACTACCAATCAATGCAGTCATAACCTTGGAAAATCCACCTTCCATACAATACCTTTAGTCATCTTCTCGTGCTATCTCGCCACAATCTCAGAAGCCAGCACCAACACATCCATCATTAGACGACTCGAGATGAACAACACCTGCACTAGATAGATAATCGAGCCAACCACCTCTTGCATTTGTCGGCCAATACCTTTAACCATGGCCTCAAATTTCAATGAAATTCGGACGAATTTCCGTCGAATATCGATATCCAGATGAAATCGAAATTCGACCGAAATAGCCGAAATAATCGAAATATGGGGGTTCTAGTACAAAAAATGATCGAAATTTCGATCGAATTTCCGTTTCGGTCGGTCACCAAAATGGTGACCGAAACCAACATTTAGGGCCTTGCCTTTAACACATCAAATAAGCAACATTACACAGTGCAATAGGGCATAAGTCCTCAACATGCCTCAACACCTCCTTCTTGAGCAGAAGGAATAGAAGAGAGCGATTTGGTCGCTCGAACCCCCCATTCAATCGATGTAGCTCCTCCAACAACTCATGACCAACCAAGTCCAAAACTCTCGAAAAAAGAAAATCGGGAAACCATCTAGACTAGGGGATCCATCCACGTTAAGGGCAACTATAGCCTGATTGACCTTAGACAACACAAACGGTCACACCAACTCCTCAGACCACAGGTCAGATACGTGGAACATCTCTTCCCAACCATTTCACACCATTGCTCGCACACTCCTACTGATCCCAAAATAATGTCTTCTCACTGCCTCACCAATAAGGTGATCGCCAACCAGATTCTCCCTAACCTCCTCAATTGAGTGGATCAGATTCCTCTTTATGCGGCCACTGAACGCCACATGAAAGTATTTGGTATTTGCAACCCCCTCTTTCAGCCATTTCTGCCTCGATAGTTGCCTCCATTCACCCTCTCACTTCTTGTCCTCGTCCATAAGGACTTTGTTATACTTGTAACTCATGATCACCTCCTCCTCCAACAAAGCTCTCGCATCCTCAATCTGATCAAGGTGCACCACCTCAGCCTGTGTAGTGTCTTCTCATCTGCTCGCAAAGTGCATCGGACTCCATCCTAAGCTGTATAAGCATGAACCAAAAGGCCCTAAAAGCTTCACAACCATCCTTTGAGATGTCAAACCCTCAACCTCTGCATCATGTTAGCATCTTGTGACCTCACAAAAACCATCCTCAAGCATCCAAACACACTCAAACCAGAAAAAATGCTACTTGGATGCTGACCATCACACGAGCCCCAAGAAACATGCGTATGATCTGAATGCGACCCTTATCAAGAAGTTAATGAATAGAAAATTAGAAGTTAGAACATTTACAAGGAGTATGTTTATGCTTGAAGGAAAAAAAGGGCATCATCAATAAAGCGTTCACCTAAAACATTTATATACATACCAATTTAAAGAACTACACTGACTGAAGCTCAGATAGAGCCTAAGCATGCTCGATTACATTCCCCATGTTTCCATTACGAAAGATCACGACGTTCCATGCTAACCAAATCGTCCAAATCAGAGCCAAAGCTCACATCCTATCACTTTCCTAACCACTCCAGACCACACAAACAGAATCCCAAAAAGCAAAAACATATGTAATATACCTTTCTAATGTTGGTCGCCTTACATACATCATGTGAGGTGTTTCATGTAAAGAATATATGGCCCAATCATTAGGAATTGTAGCATAACATGGACATATGCCATCCATCCCTTGAAAACCATTGATGCACAGTACCTTATAGTCCTGTCCTTATCAAGAAACTCCCATCCAACCATATCCAACAGTCATGACCCCTTGATGGTCCCTTCATAGCATCTAGGACTTCAAACAAGTTCACGAACTCCTCCACCTATTCATCAGAAAGCCCAAAACAAAACAACAAAGTCCGAGTACCACAAACCAAACACCTAAGGCATGCATCATATGTTAGTTTGTTTCAAGAAAATCTTGCCCTTTCATGGGAATTAGGATGTCTGACTACCCAATAACAGTCAAGATTCGACATTATACAATAAAAGGATGCTTACATGCAAATGAACTAATGATCATAGTGGCATGTGCATGAATATATAGAATACGGAGACCTTGAACATCTATGGAAACCTTAGAAAAATATAATTGCAAGTATAATAAATTAAATCAAATCTACATTGTAATAGTATCGGCCTAATTGTCTCAAGGCCATAAGAAAAAATAATAATATTCAGCCCACCAGAAAGAGTCCCCCTTGGGTCCTTGTATTTCATCCTTGCTTTATCCTATTTGTTTGTGGAGCTTGCTTTAAAACCTCTCTCGACCTCCAAAGTCTAAACTACTAACATCTACCTACTCTCTAATATATTAGGACAACTAGGGGTTTCTGACCTTTCTACCTGGTTATAGGAGCTTCAGAAAGAGATTTGATTAAGAATATAAAGAAATGAAACTCAACTAGATAATACAAGGTTTTTATATAATTTCTTGAAATTAGTATTAAAATGCCTTAAAGGGGTAATCTTGTAGATATCGGGAAATAGTGGCTCCTACGTCAACCTATGGCTCGTACATCTGCCCGCTTAAAAAAAGGAGAAGAAGGCTTCAAATGATTATGGATATTGTCAAGCAATTTGATGCGTCCACTTATCGAGCAAAGTACTTGATGTGGTGCAATTGCTTAATCTTTGTCTTGAGAGAATCGTGCATAGGGCACATATGTTTGAAGTTGTTTAATCCCACTGGGATGAGTGGTTGGACTTGGTTGTGTTGGTGAGGCTATATATAGAGCAACACATACCATGTCCTAATTGAGAAAAATACAATAGAAAACTTAGTCGTCGGGGCTCTTTCATGGTTTCATCTTGCTCTATAAGGAGTAGGGTTCTACACAAATCCGAGTTTTCCTTCTTGCTTTGTGAATCCGTGTTATATCTTTTCTATTTACAAACGGTATCAAAGTGGGTTCTCTCTAACAGAAAATACTACCTACGAGGTAAAGCCACCCCTAGAAAGAGATGAGGAAAACTCTACCAAGAGTGTAGAACCACCACTATTGCTAAAAAAGTGATGGGTCATATCCAACGAGGATGCTACGAATAAAAAAAGGGGGATTGTAACACCCAAACATAATCCCACATATAACATTCATATAGTTTGAGCGCGGAATACGAAAGTAGGGATCACTAGTTGATAACGGGGGTTTTAAGCATTTTCGATGGTTATGGATGAATTTAATTGGATCTTAAGTTGTCGGGTATAGTTTTCCTCGATAAATGCTCGAGACTATCTTTAAAAAAATGACAAAGGGTTGAATCTCAAGACGGTATCTACCGTAGAGAAATTATATTATAATACTAAGATATAAAATAGCATACATGAGACCATTTTGGCCGAACACATTGTCTGGGTAGAATTGTCGGCTGCGAAAGATACTCATTTCTTGTACACCATATAGCTCAAAGAAGAGCGAAAGCCAGAGAACTGTCCTCATGAGAGTTATCAGAAACTGTTCTAAACGAGTTCCAAAATAATGCGCCATCCTCAGCCTTCAGCCATGTGATATATGCTCCCAACCAAACCATGGGTGAGAATCTGCATCTGAAAAATATATGTTGCATACCTTGTGTTCCTCATTGTATCTGTTGCAAATCAGGTCCCTAGTATGCAGAAGTTTGTCCTGTCTAGTAAGCAACCGACCATGTCTCGCCAGCCAAAGGAAATCCTTAATCTTCTGTGGAACCTTGCTGCTCTAAATAATTCTGCAACCACGGTTGAAAAGCTTGTGATTCATAATATGATTATGGGTTAATATCCAATACACCTTTTTAACCGAGAAATGCATGTTGGCTCAAACAAAACGCTCTCTCCCCTATGAGATTCCCTCGGTGTCCGTCAGATCTCCCAGCAATGCTAGGAAATCATGTAATACTGCTCCAAAAAGGTTATTGTAAAAGCAGGCCATTGTAAAAGCAGGACTCCATGCGTCATCCGCCCAAGCATGACTAACAAGCATGTCATGATTCTTGGCAAGTACGTAAAATCACGGGTATTACTCCCTCAACACGCCCAATCCCGTCCAATTGTGCAACCAAAAGTGAAAAGTCTCCCCACTGCCCACCACAAGCTGAAGCACATCATCCAACTCAGGAAGAATCTGGATGATACCAATGTCAAAGAGATGAGGGAAACCAAACACTACTACCCCTCACGGCACCAAAAATATCATAAATCCTCCACATCAACCGGCAGACCAGGTCCTCAGATTTTCCCCCACAATCTCAACACCCACTTGGTTAGGAGTGATGTATTCGTGCATTCTATCTTTAAAATCCCAAATACTCCATTTTTCGAGCTTATTACTATTTATCAATCAATAAGATGAATGCCAACTCTCCTACCTCTCGTCATCACAGAAAAATCTCCTCATCAACGCTTCAATCTTCACCCTCGCATCTGTCGGAAGCAGTCTTGTGGAGCAGAAGAAAATGCGGATAGCTGACAAAGCGTGCTTGAGGACCACCATCTTTCCATGCCTATATAGTGTCCTCACTTTCCATCCAGTCATCTTCCATTCCAATCTGTCTAGAACTGGCCACTGACCCGAGGAATGAAAACACCATGTGACTAACAGAAGACCCAAGTAGGTAACAGGAAGAGTCCATAGTACAGACCCGGCCTCCCGGCTCCCCCCCTAGAATCCAAACAAAAAGAAAATAGACTTTTCTCTGTTTAGCTGATGGCTCGAGATGTCCCCAAAAGTCTCCAAAATATTGGATGCCCACCATGCATGTTCAATGTCGCAATGATGGTGTCATCTGCATATTGAAGGATAGGAATAGATATATTGTCACGACCCCAATTTCGGGTCGTCGGATCCTCTCATATCCAGATCTGGTTACTCAGCAATAATTTATTCGGCAATCACAACTAACATCTAGAAACAGACTGCCAATATACATACTCAGAAGAAAGTATTTCAACACTGTTCCATTCACAAAATAAAGTTTACATGATACATTGTCCCACTATAACCATTTATATGTACATCAGCTTGAAAGAAAAATACACAAAAAGATTACTAACTACCTTACAAATAAAAGCTACTGTGGCTGGTTGGATGACTATGTTAGCTAGTTGGATTATCAAAGTCCTTACGATGGCGGTGTCGGGTTTCCATAAATCATATGATATCAATTAACGAGTGCTAAGTAACGAAGAAGAGAAAAGTAAACAATTGTGTAATTTTTCAAAAAGTAGTTAGCACAAAAAGTTTCATTTATTCTCATTAGTGTAAGTCATATTCCTTCTATTCCACATCAGGGATTAGATCAGAGGAACCCCGCCATTCTTGGACTCCGAAGCTGTGGATTCTTCACGATTGGAGATTGCATTGATCTGGTGAACTTATAATGTTGCACGTCACCTCAACCAATCCTCTAATACTACCCTGACAATTTTCCTTTTTCTTTTATTAATCAGGGTCTCAAACCCTCAGCCTAGAAACAAAAGAGCACACCGTCTTCGAGGACCCGGTTGCTTAAAACCCCAGGCTAACCGTTAATCACATAACCTGTGGCTTTAAATACATGTTATCGTGACCCAGCCGCTATCCAACCACTCGTTCCTCCACATGGCACGACTACATCTTCCGTCGTTCAACCTGAAGATATTGGCTCCCGATACCACGCGTTGCAAATCATTCATTTCGTGCGCACTTATCATAATAGGGCAACTGTGTACCACCTAGATAGGGAAACACCAATACAGGTTCCATCCGACAAATCTACATGTTGCATACCCGACCTGTAATTCTACTCCCAGTCATTCTTAAAGTAAGACATGATCCTTTTCAGAATCCAACTCAATACACAACAATTCCTTATGTAATTCCTCCGTTAAGCTTTATATTTCCATAATCATCAACACTTAATATAGACTCACACATATATTATTCATATGCATATATACTCGTATTTATGCTTATTTTAACTCTCAAACCCTAACTTTCCAAGCCACTACATCAATTCGATGCTTAAACTTTATTTTAGTGGGAATTACAAAGCAACTTTTCATACTTTCTGAAAAATAACCTAAGGGTTTTTCGTAACGAAGAACATAAAGTCAGGAATTCCAACGATCTCATATGAAAACCCAACAGCAAAAGAAAAGATTTCGTTACCTAATCGAGCCCTCTCTTGCGTATGCAGTGCTTTATCGTGATTCGTTTTCGAAAAAGGGTGATTTACAGCTCCTGAAACGATCAAATTCCATGTTCGTAACAAAAACACTAAAAACATGCCAAGAACACGAAGAACGAACGAAGAACACGAAGAACGCGAAGAACACATGAAGAACACGAAGAACGCGAACAACATATCTTCTCTTAAAATTTCAACAGAACTTCCCCTTATATAGGGTGATATTTCTAAGAGAATTTCAGCAGATTTTCCCTTTATACTGGGACATTTTTAGAAAAATTTCGACAAAATTTCCCCTTATATCGGGACATATTTCTATAAAAATTTCGACAAAGTTTTCCCTTATATCCGGACATATTTAAAAAAACGGAAAGAGTTTCCTTTATAAAATCATCGAGAGGAAACAATAACAAAACTGAAAGAATATACTCGAACAACAAGAGATAGAGAATCAGTAGACATGTTTAGAAAACCATGGTTTAGACCTTAACCGCGATTAGCGGCCCATGGTTTTGGCCAAAACTTATCCCAAACTTAGGGCTTAAGTTAGAACATTCCAGAAGTTTCTAGATTCACTAATGATGTTTAATTAACGCTAATCGTGATTAACTTTTACTAATCACGATTTAACCTTCGCGACGCTTAACTTTTGCTAACCATTGATTAGTATTTGCTAATGGTCATTAATGATGGCCAATCCATCATTAGTTTCTTTAACTGTATTTAATTAGTCTTAGTGACGGTCATTACGGGTTAATAACGTCTTAAACATCTTTACTTCTCTTTCTTCCAAAAATCATAACAATTCCAAACGAAGTCTGATTCATATAAAATAAATTCTGTTGGTTTCCTTTTGACGATGCGGATCTTATGATATAGGATCCGAGAGAGACCAAGTTCAAGGCTTTACATATATCACATCTAAGATATCCCTTAAGTAAGTCCCCCTCTGCCACGAACCTCATCATCATTGCCAGTGCATATGTTGTGACTACGAATAGAAGTGGTGCTAATGGGAAACCCTGAGTCCCTGATGCAACCCCCCTACTGAGTTTGGAAGAAACCCCCTTCCAGTCGACCATTCATCAGCATCGAGAAAGATGTCATTGTAATACATCCCTTGACCCAAGCAATCCAGGTAGCAGGGAAACCCCTCTGCTGCAATGATGCCGGAAGGAATTGCCAATCTACGACATTATATGCCTTAGAGAAGTCCACTTTCTATAGCATGTCTTTCCTTTGGGTTCTCTTCTAATCCAGCACCATATATCAAAAGCAAATACCCAACCATCTACCATATGTCTATCCAGCACAAACATCGTCTGCTGAGGAGATATGATATCATTTAGTTAACCATGTAGTATGTTTGCTAGAACCTTAACGATAACCAAATAGATTACATTGGAAAGTGCAATCAAGTTTGTACTTCACTATAGTCAATCCCACCTTCTTTGGGAGCAAGAATAGGAGAGCCTTTCCCCCTAAACTCCTACAACACTACAAAAGCATCTCCTTTTATCACATCCCATAATTCCATGTAGAAAGTTGTTGAGAAGCTATTAGGGCATGGGGCGGGCACCATTTGCATTATGCTGCCAAATTTCTTGCTTCACCTCTACCTCATCAAAAGGAGGCACCAACACATCAGCTTGAGACATGGAAATCATCGTAATCCCCCTACGTACCATCATTCAACTTCCTACGTGACTCTCATACTATACGCATTAAAATGGTCATACACTGGCAGTGCTCGACCAGCTGCATGTTCCCCATTCACCATAATACTGTGAATGTAGTTCATGTGTCTTCTGTTGCATACTATGGAATGAAAGAAGTGTATGTTGTTATCACCCTCCTTAAGCCAGTGTTGCGGAGATCTTTGTCTTCACTCAATCTCCTTCTTCATGTCATCCAAATGAACTTCTAGGAGTTGCCTGGTTAGCAACTCCATCTCCTTTGTCGACAATTCACGCTTGTCCTCCAAGGCGTCCAATTTGATAATCTCCTCTTGTGTTAGGTTTCTTCTATTATGACGTCGGTCATGACCCCTCTATTGCACTCCAAAAGATGTTTACATAGTACCACTAGCTTGGTCGTTAAACGAGCCGTTGCTGAACCGTATGACTGACAATCATGCCAGAATGATCTCACCATCTCACAAAACTCGTCCTCCAGAAGCCATGCATGCTCTAACTAGGAGAACACCCTTGGTTGTATGTCCTCCCTGAGGACCAAAGGAAGGGAGTATGATCCGAATGGGCCTGGGGGAGTGCCCTTGCTCATACCAACTAGAAGAGCTGAATTGTCTCGGTCGATGCTAAGAGGTTGTCAATACATGATCTCGATTTAGAATTTCAGCATGTGTATTGTCATCCACCAGGATCCACAATCTACATCTCATAGTCACTAATAAAGATGGAGAGTGCCTCCGAACCATTGTCGGTCCCTCCACATAAACGTTGTCTATCATCTTGGTGGATCATCCCATTGAAATTACCCTCAATAATCCAAGCTGCCAAGGGATATTTTTCTCTAACAAGACTGAGTTCATCTAGTAGATCCTGAATGTTTCCACCATTACTCGACCTATAGATATTGGTGACAACCAGTTTTAACCGATTAGCCTTTCACTGAAGCACAAATGAAATCGAATGTCTACCATCAACTAAATGCTCGAGTCTATGACCAAGACGTTATAAATTGTATTATAATACGTAGAAATAAAGATGGATTACTTGAATAGAGTGAGAACCTTAGGGCTCATTATGTAGGTGGAGTCCTAGGGTTAGTGTTACAGAAGGAGTTAACTCTTATATAGAGAGCCGATCGGAATACCACTAACTTTGAGGCATAGAAGGTCGTATCGTGATATATCAGCGATATATTGCCGATATATCGGTATCGAGAGGCATGTGATATCGATATCAGGTTCCATATCCATTTACCAAGATATCGATGATACATGATCGATATATCGCTATATCGGCCCATATTGGTTAAAAATGGTTGGATTCAGCACAAAAATTCCTGGATATCGACCGATATTGTCGGAATTTCGTCGATATATGTATATTAATGAATAATAACATTGTAAGATTGATTTCGCTACTTATTTTGTTACTCCTAATATTAAAACACATCATGTTTTATATATTTTGTTTCGGGTCGGGAGCGCTACCCCCGCACCCCCGCAAGGGGCGACCAACTTAGGCCCCCCCAGGCTCGTTGTCCTCTGTCTGGTAGGGTATGGTGCGACAAGGGAGTGCATACAATGGTTCTTCACCTTGGGGTGTCCAATCAATTTTAATTCATATTCTTTCTCCTTTCGAAAAATATTATTATGAATTATGTCTATTTTAAAAAAATGTTATTATGATCGTTATTTGTTTGGTTTCAAAGATAGCTCAAACATTTTGTTCATACATATGTGATGCAATATAAGTCTTCGATGAACTCCATTTCCAATATCTATAAGTCAACAATCAACATTAACAAGGATATGCTCAATATGAAAGATATGTGCAATATAAGAGTCATAGATGATTGATATATGTGATATAAGTGTATATTTGTAAGTTATTTATTGTTATATGAACTTGGATGGACTACATTTCCAATATCCACAAGTTAGCAATAAACAGTAACAACAATATGTTTGATATGATAGATATATGCGATATAAGGATCATAGATGATCGATATGTGTGATCTAAGAATATATTTGTAAGTTATTTAGTGTTCTAAGAACTAGGACAAACTCCATTTCCATTACCTATAGATTAACAATAGACAGTCCAGCGATAAGTTCTATATGATCGATATGTGTGATATAAGTGTCGTAGATGATCGATATTTGTGATCTAAGAGTATATTTGTAAGTTATTTAGTGTTGTAAGAACTTGAATGAACTCCATCTCCAATATCTATAAGTCAGGAATCAATCTTAACATCGATATAGATAGGGTATAAATGACCAATATGTATGATATAAGTGTGTATTTGTAGGTTATTTGTTGTTTTAATATCTTGAATGATCTAAATTTATGGAAAACGGCAAAAAATACCATTTTTGAGCCATTTTCACCACTTCCATCGATATCGTCGATATATCGGTGATATAGCTAGATATATCCTTTTCCAGGCGACCGATATGATATCGATATCGATATAGCCTTCTGTGCTTTAGGGATTACAATTAAGCAATTAACACTCCTCTTCAAGTTCAAGCATATATATTTATAATGCTTAGCAAGTTGTAACATTTCTCAAATTGTGCATGAGAGTGGCTCGGTGAACATATTTGTTGTTTGATTTGTGGATGGCACGATGTGAGTACGAAGCAGCCCTCTCGGTATTAGATCTCTAGCATAGAGACAGTCAGCTTCCATATATTTGTTGCATTCGTGAAACATGGGGTTGTTGGCTATATGCATTTATGTATGATTGTCGCATCTGAGCTCCATGGTATCGTTGGAGTGATATCAAAATCTATGAGTACGAATAGAAACCATAGTAGTTTTGTTGATGCATGAGTCATGGCTTTGTATTAACTCTCAAAACTTGAGTGAGAGACCAATGTGTGTTCCTTACTCCTCCAAACAACTACATTTCTTGCCAAGTGCAAAAACATGTACTGAATTTTCTATCTATCATGCACCCTCCATAGTCTGCATCTGAATAGGCCATGAGATAGAAGTTGTTGCCTTTGGTGAACAGTAGACCTTTATATAGAGGACTTGATATACCTTAGGACCATCATGCATGCATCAAAGTGAGATGAACTAGGAGAGTCCATGAACTGACTCAGTTTCCCAACAACAAGATATATATATAATCGAATGATGATAAGATGCAGTAATTTGCTCACTAGTTGTATGTATTGACCATTATCTCCGAGTTTTTAGCTTATAGATGTGTCCCTTTGGATCCATGGGTATTTATGTTAGGCTTGGATCATAGTATCCATGTTTCTTGAAGTAGATTGGTAGCATACTTCCGGTAAATATAAATAGTGCTCACTTATCTAGCTATTTCAATCCTTTGCACTATAGTAAAAATCGGCCGACTAGGCCGACTAGTCGAGTCAGGGGGGTAGCCGACTCGACTAGGCCTAGTCGGCCATTAGTCGGTCAATCCGACTACTCGACTGACTTTTAGATAGAGTTTTTTTATTTCTTTACCTTTTTAATAAAAGTAAACTTATTCTAATATGCTTAATGTTATATTTAAAGTCAATTACTTCTAATGTTTAGTTATGATAATATAGAAAATGTACAAATCTATGAAAATATCTAAGAATATATGTATAAAAAATGTTTTATATAATTAAAATATTAAAAAAAATCAAAACCGACTAATGGCCGACTAAATCTGATTACTCGTTCGACAGACGATTAATCCTTAGTCAATGACCCCACTGACCAAGTACTGACTACTGGTTCCTGCAACCTTGATCCTCTGAAAGTACCTTAGTAGCCCCAAGTCTTTGATCACAAATGGTTCTGCTAGTTGCTTATTCACTTCTATCATACCATCACATAGACATGCATTGCTACAATTCCTTTTTCATTCTTATAAATAAAGAATGGCTTGTCGATAATCTAGTGAGGCTCAGATTCTCTAGTGCTTCTGATAATTTCTGAATACTTGTGTGAAGGCTCTACTTGAGTCCACATATGGCCTTGCACAGTAGGGAATTCTTCATACACTCCCCCATGAGCCTCAAAGCCTGGAAATGCTACATGTACGCAATCTCCTGAAGCTCTCCATACAGGAAAGTTTTCTTTACATTTAGCGGATGCAAGGGCCAATCGAGATGTACTGCAATGAACATGAGATCGTATTTTGGATAGACAGGCAACTGGAGAAAATGTGTCAAAGAAGTCAACACCATAGATCTGTGTGAACCCCTTCGCCACTAATCGAGCCTTGTAACGAGCAATCAACACGTCTGGATTGTACTTCACTGTAAACATCCATCTATATCCAACTGTCATGTTGTCTCCAGGTGGATTAACTAGCTTCCACATATGTCGAGAGATCAATACATACACCTATACTTCCAATGTTAAGTGACATCCAGAATCACAAAGAGCCTCGATATGAGTAACTAATTGTGCCAAAGTTTGCCTAGACGAACCGTGTACGACGAGCCATGTTCAGAAAAGGGCACAGCAGCAAAGATAGGATGCTTGGTAAACTTCCTAGTTTCCTTCCGCAGAGCTATTGAAAGGTCAAATGCATCATTCACCAGGATGCATGTGGTACATGTGTTTGTGTCCATGGATGTAGAAGTGTCATTAGTCTGTAAAGACTCAGTCAAAAGACATACTTGAGGAGATGGTGTCAGCTCAGAAGGGAGATGTCTCTATGGAGTAGTAGTCTTGTAAAGATAACATGTGGAATAGGATGAGGTACAGTATAAGACAGCGGGAGAGATACATGTATCCTGGACCTGGAGTAGAAGGGAAGGGACTCAAAGAATGTAATATTCTCAATTACGTAGCAGTTTCTAGACCAAGGTCATAACATCTATAGCCCTTCTGATTCCTAGCATACCTTAGGAATAAACATTTTACTGCTATGGTAGCCAGTTTGTCCTTGTCGGGACCAAGGAAATGAATAAAGGTGACACCCTTACAGAACATCCATTTCGCACGCGGCTTGCGAGGAGTTGACGCGGGCGGTCTCGATGGATGAAGCCAGAGCGGCCGTGTGGGACTTGAACGAGGATGGGTCCCTGTGTCCTGATGGTATTCTGGTAGCGTTCTATCGGGATTTTTGGGAGGTGGTGGGAGAAGAAGTTTTGGAGGTTATTACGGAGTTTTGCAGTGAGCATGCAGGGTTTAATCGGGTTAATAGGGCCATCATTGTGCTGCTTCCTAAATCCTCTGCGGCGGAACGTAGGAGTTTCGTCCCATGTCGATATCCAACGGTATTTATCTTATTGTCGCTAAGGTGTTGGCTCGTCGGCTTGCTCGGGTCCTTGGTACGTTAATATCTCCGGTTCAAACAGCCTTTATACAGGGCAGGCAGATCTCGGATTGCATTACGTTGGGATCGGAGTTGGTCGCGGGTTGGAAGAAGATCGGAAAGCAGGGGGTGCTTTGGAAGGTCGATTTCGCCAAAGCTTACGACTGCCTCAACTGGAGCTTCTCGTGGTCGGTTCTGAGGAGGCGTGGCTTTCCTGAGGTTTGGATATCGTCGATGCGACGTTGCGTGACCACGGTGTCCTTCACAATCTTGATCAATGGCCGTATGGAAGGGGGCTTCTTCCAGCCTAGAAGGGGGGTGCGTCAGGGTTGCCCCCTCGCTCCTCTTCTGTTTGTGGTGGCTGCTGATGTCTTGGCTCGTATGGCGGATCGTGTGATTGTTTCTGGGCTTTCGAAGGGGTACTCCAAGGGCGAGATGTGCGTGCCCTTGCTACAGTTCGCGGATGACACCATGTTCTTTGTTGAGGGAGGCTTGTCCGAGGTCTCGGGAATGGCGGCGACGCTTGAGCTATTTAGCGAGTTATCGGGTCTATATAAGAACGGGAACAAATCCAAGGTGATCCCTTTTGGCCTTTCAGAGGCGGAGGCGATTGATTGCGGCCGAGTCTTAGGGTCTCCTCCTGGTGAGTTACCTATTGATTACCTTGGTATGTCGTTGGTGGTTGGGAGGGCCAGGATCAGGGATTGGCTTGTGGTCGTCGAGAGGGTGGAGATGCGCCTGGTTGGGTGGCGTTCGGCCCTGCTTTCTAGAGGGGGATGGCTTGTTCTTCCCAAGGCGATGCTCTCCTCGATTCTGGTGCTTTTCTTATCAAATCCTCGTATGCCGGTGGGGATTCGCAACCGTCTTAAAAAGTTTATGCGAAGATTTTTGTGGGGAAGGAATGGAGAAGAGGGGGGTGGGCTGCATTTGGTAGGGTGGGATGAGGTCACTAGAGGCAAGCATGAAGGTGGGCTGGGCGTGCGGAGATTGGAGCTTGTTAATGATGCTTTCCTTCTCAAATGGGCGAACAGGATTTGGGGCCAGGCTAATGACTTCTTTACTAGCATCTTGCGGGAGATTCAAGGGGAAAGCAGGGCGTTGGATGCGCGGGTCGGTGTGGTCGGAGCTCAAACTCCGTTTTGGCGGGGGGTGTTGGAGGTATTTGAAAGGAATTTGTCGATGTTTGTGTCGGTGGTGGGAAATGGTGAGTCCTTTAAATTTTGGAAGGATGATTGGACGGGAAGGGGGACCTTGAATGTGTGTTTCCCTCGTTTGTTTGCGTTGGCGGCTGAGAAAGATGCCACTGTCGCCTCTTGCTTGGCGGATGGGTGTTGATATCCGCCTTTCCTGGCAAATTTCTCGGATCAGAGGCTTGAAGACTTTCTTTCCCTTTTGGATGCCATCGGGGACGCTGGTAGGCCTACTGTTGGTCGTGATCATTGGGCATGGTGGGGCGGTCCCTTCACGACGCGGAAAGCTTATGGGGCGATTGCTCGGCCCCTGCCGGCGCGGTCGAACTTGCTGGTGCGCGATTGTGGTTTTTTCTGGGGCCTAAAGCTCCCCGAGCGACTTGGATTCTTCTTATGGCTATTCCGCAGGCAGAGGTTGATGACGAGGGATCGTTGTGCAAGGCTAATGGGCAATATCTCTAATAGATGTGTGCTTTGCAATTCGGCGGTGGAGACCGTAGATCATTTTTCTTCGGTTGCCCCAGGGTCAGAGGTGTTTGGGAGGACGCGGATGTGGATTGGGTGTGCACGGATGACTTGACGGCCTTTTGTGAGTCGCTGGTGATTAAAAGAAACAGGGAGAGAGGGATATCTTGCTTCCCATAGCGAGGCTGTGGTCAATTTGGTTGGGGAGGAATGAAGCCCTTTTCTCGGGCCAACGCTTCTACAAGGACAACATTCTTATCCAATGTGCGAGACTAGTGGATGATAGGGTTGTGGTTTAGGCCCCAGTGTGGTATTCTTTTTTGGGGGTTGTGGTATTGTCTGTACAGATGTTGCCTTTCTCTTTTTTATCTCTTTTTGTTTCTTTTTCTCCTTCACTAATATATTGGGGCGAACACCGCTGAGTATCTCCCCCTTTTTTTGGGTGTCAAAAGAAAAGGGTTGCACAACAGTGGCCCTAACATCCTTTAAAGCATCATAAGAGATAGGAAAAGGCGGGGTTTGAAGGCAGTGGCGAGATGACCTTAGTCCTATCCTCGCGGTCATATCTGCGATCCGGCGCCCATCTCCACCATCTTACCTCCTCTTCATGCACAAGCGACACAAGGAGAATAACATGTGTCGATTCCCTCAAGCTCTCCTTATGAGATCCCCTCTCCGCGTAGCCAACTCCTGCCCTGATGCTCCAGTCCACCATAACCAGCAGCATACAACCCTGTTGAAAGGGAAAAGAGAGCAAATTCCATTCCAAGAAAGTAAAGGAGCGTACCCAAGTCCTTGATAACACACTGATGTCCAAGGGAATCCTTTGCTACCTGAATTCTCTGTGCATCACTGCCAGTGATAACAACGCCATCAACATAAACTAAGATGACCACAATACCTCGTCGGTCTCTCTTTACAAAGAGAGTATGATGTGCAGTAGATCTGACAAACCCCTTTTGTTCAATCAATTCTGAAAGCTTCTAAAACCAAGCCCTCGGACTCTGCTTAAGGCCATATATAGCCTTATGAAGACGGCAAACTATACTAGACTCCTCAGCAGCAAACCCGGGTGGTTGCTGCATGTAGACCCTTTCCTGCAAATCACCATACAAGAAAGCATTCTTGACAACCAACTGGAAAAGTGGCCAATCGTTGACCATAGCAACGGAAATGAGAATCTGCAAGGTAGAATGACGCGCCACAAGAGAAACGTATCATGATAGACCACCTCATATGTTTGGGTGAACCCACGAGCAACCAACCTGGCCTTATAGCGATCCATTGTACCATCAGCGCGATGTTTCACAGTAAAAACCCATTTGCTACTAAAAACAGACGTACGTGATGGAGGGTTGAGTACACTCCACGTACCTCGCGACTGTAATGCCGACATCTCTTCCTCCATAACTAAACGCCACTAACTGCTCTGCAAGGCCTTCTGATACGACTGTGGTATCTGTACAGCTGATAAGCCCACAACAAAGTGCTAAAATTCCTTAGACAAACACTCCAAGGAAACATGAGAACCAAAGTCCACCATGTGAAGATATTTGTGTTTTTATATTTAATATGTACTTCTGTCTTATTTTCTTTTCCAGTTGTCTACTTTATGTAATTTACCCATAGGCCTCTCTACTATATAAGAGAGCATGGGGCTCTCAGAAATAAACAAGTTCTCTTATTTTCTCCAACATGGTATCAGAGTGGCGGTCCTAGACCGGAGCTCTCGATTCCCAGAAATCCTATCGCCAGCCCTTTCTCTCTCTCTCTCTCTCTACCCGCGCGCCGCCACCCTCACATCATGCGCACAGCGCACCGCGGACAGTGCACCACGCCTCGTCTCCCTCACGCGCACAACTCTTTACGCGCACAGCGCACCGTGCGCCAACCCCCCTTTCACGCGTACTGTGTGCCCTTCTCGCGCGCACCTCAGCCTAGTCTCACGCGTCGCGTGCTGACTTCACTTGCACGCCGCCCCAGCCTCGTCCGTTGATTGATGGGTTGGTGTGCATGAGTCTACACATGCACCCAAACCCATATATGTCTGTGTAGACATACAACATTTGTTTTGTTGCACCCGTAGCAGTCTTTCCTCGGCAGTATGTCTGAGAACAAGGTCGATGTACCCGCCACTGACGCATTCAGAGGTCCGACGCCTATTGTAAAAATGGACGGGACAAATTATGAGCTCTGGGCTATGCAGTTCATGAGCCTGATGAAGTCGAATGGTAAGAAACATATTCTTACCGAAGAAGAGACGGTGGAGAAGACTGGGGTAAATGCCTCGTGGGAGGCCGATGATGCGTATGCCAAAGTATGGCTATCTGGGACGTTGACGATAGAGATCGCCAACGATGTACTGCATCAGCCCACGGCTAAGGCTATGTAAGATATTCTAGCAGCCACATATTCACAGGCGCGGAATGAGACCAAGATACTTCAGTTGCAACATGATATTTTTACAGTCAAACAGAATGGCCGCCCTCTTCACGGACTGTACACATCCCTGAGAGGGATGTTTGAGAAGCTCCATAGCTTCATGTCGTTGACGGCCACTCCTAAGCAGCAGAAGACGTACAAGAATGCTACCATGGTAGGAGTATTCTTGGCTGCCCTTGATCCAGAGTACGATGCTGCCCGGTCTCAGATTCTTGTTGATGCTACTATTCCTCCTATGGAGGAAGCTTTTCGCCGACTGAGTCGCATTACTGTCCCAAGCCCTACTGCCAACCAGACACCTTTAGCGATAGCAGCCTCTAGAGGAAGAGGTGGATCCTCTACCTTCCGTGGTTGTGGCCCTCGGGGTCGTGGGGTTCGAATTCGTCAACCATGCAGCTATTGTCGTCGCCCGGGTCACTCCAAGGATACATGCTACTCTAAGCATGGCTTTCCTGCATCGGCTCGGGTAGCAGAACAAGTTGAGTCCCCTGCACCTTCCTCATTGGACCAGCGATTCGATGATCTTGTTGCCAGACTGAGGAATATCATGCCTCCTGATACAGCTCCTGGAGGTCAGTCAGATGTGGTTGTCTCTGCCTCTGCTAGTTCACCTGCCACAACCAGTACCTCAGGTAGTTCCTATGCTCTCACCTCTTGTGATGGATCTATGATTACAAACTGGATTATGGGTTCTGGAGTGACCCATCATCTTTGTTGGGACAAAGAACAGCTCACTGTATATAGCCCGGTCTCTTCAGGACGAACTGTGGTGATAGCCAATGGGACACATTCCCCGATCACAGGACAGGGGGAGGTTCACTTGACACCTTCGATGACACTGCAGAATGTGTTATATGCTCCCGATTTCTCTATAAATTTACTGTCCATTAGCCAGATTACCAAGGACTTGAACTGTTGAGCTATTTTTGACTCATCGTCTCTTGTTTTTCAGAACATACCCTCGGGCAAGGTATGGTTGTGGTCGTGAGCAGAATGGTCTCTATCGTCTGGTCAATACTCCCTATATCGGTGCATCTCTCCAATCTACAGGATCAGACTCTCCATATACCTGGCATCTCCGTTTTGGTCACCTTCCTCTTCAGAAGCTGTGTCGTGTCCTGCCTCAGATTTCTCCGAAGTCGTCTTTCCAATGTGAAGCATGTTAGTTGGGAAAGCACCATCGGTCTACTTTCCCAGGTCGTCAGAGTCGAAGCACTAGCTCCATATTTGAGTTAGTCCATATTGATATTTGGGGTCCAAGTCGTGTTCCTGACCACCAGGGACACAGGTTCTATCTGGTCGTAGTAGATGATTTTTCCCGTTTGTCTTGGGTGTTTTTTATTGAAAAATAAATCTGAAGCAGGAAATGTGATTCAAACAGTTATCAATGAAGTTCAAAAAGTTTTCTCTTCTTCTGTGAAAATTGTGCGGTCTGACAATGCCTTGGAGTTTTGTACTAGAACTTTGTCCTTGTTCTTTTCATCTCGTGGTATAATTCATCAAACTTGATGTGCTTACACTTCACAACAAAATGGTGTTGCAGAGCGAAAACATCGCCATCTATTGGATATCAGTCGAACCTTACTTATTCAGAGTCATGCTCCAAACTTGTTCTGGGGTGATGCGATTCTCACAGCCTGCTACTTAATAAATCGCATGCCCTCATCTGTCTTGGATGAGAAAACTCCTCTCTCTCTCTCTCTTTAGCATTTCCTAAGGAGTTGTTCTCTCTTCCACCTCTTGTCTTTGGCTGTGTCAGTTTTGTCCATCAGTTGGTGCCAGGTCTTGATAAGCTCTCTCCCAGGGCTATCAAATGTGTGTTTGTCGGGTACTCCAGGACTCAGAAGGGCTATCGGTGCTTTGATCCACTGCGTCGAAAATATTTTGTTAGCGTCGACGTAACATTCTTTGAATCTGTCATGTTTTTCTCTCCTACAGGAGACCGAATGACTACTCCCCATTCTGTTACTGAGGTCTCCTACATGTCATCACCTCCTATGAGTCAATTACCTTCCATGCCATCTCCACCACCACCTCCTCCTTTACCACCTCCAGCAACCATTGTCCCACCGTTGCCAAAGTACTATACTCGTCGGTCATCCTCTACTCAAGGCCATGGCCAGTCATCCAGCAGCCCTCAGGTTGATTCTGATAACTTGATTACTAACGATGTGTCTGAAGATCCATTGATACAGGAAACACAGCATGATGATGATCATGGAGAGTTGGACGTGCCTATCGCTATTAGAAAGCAGCGGCGTACTTGTGCTTCCTATCCACTTGCTTCTCATGTCTCATTTCATCATCTCACAGGCGACTTCCAGAAATTTGTGGTAGCCCTATCTGTCATTGAGATTCCACGCAATTATCAGGAGGCACTCCAAGATAGCAAATGGCACCTTACTATGGAAGAAGAAATGGCCGTATTGCAGTCCCGTGGTACGTGGACACTTGTTTTGCCACCACCTGGAGCATCTATTGTGAGCTGCAAGTGGGTATTTAGTGTTAAATACCATGCCGATGGAAGCCTTGATCAGTATAAGGCAAGGCTCGTGACACGTGATTTTACTCAGACCTATGGAGTTGATTACTTGGACACGTTCTCCCCAGTTGCTCGACATTCTACCTTACGTGTTCTTCTTTCAGTTGCTGTAGCACGGGATTGGCCACTGTTTCAGCTTGATGTGAAATAAGCATTCTTATATGGCGATCTGCACGAGGAAGTTTATATGCGGCAGCCTCCGGGGTTTGCTGCTGAGGGGGGTGTGCACAGGTTTGTAGACTCTATAAGGCGATATATGGCCTTAAACAGAGTCCTAGAGCGTGGTTTCAAAAGCTTTCAGATCTGATTGAGCGACAGGGCTTCAAGAGGTCAAATGCAGACCATTCCTTATTTGTGCAGAAGACGTCCAGAGGTACTGTGGCTATCATGGTGTATGTTGATGATATTATTGTTACAAGAGATGATGAGCAGGGAATTAAGATGGCTAAAGATTTTCTGGGAAGTCAATCTGTGACGAAGGATCTGGGTACCCTAAGGTATTTCTTGGGGTTGGAATTTGCTAGAAATGGACAGGGTCTTGTGATGACCCAAAGGAAGTACGTTACAGATATGCTTGCAGAAACAAGAATGATGGGATGTCGACCGTCCACGACTCCTATGGATCCTAGTATGAAGCTATATGATGATGATAGTGATGAAGTTGATAAGAGAAGATACAGAGAGTTGGTTGGAAAGCTCATTTATATTACAATCACCAGACCCGATATTGCATTTGCAGTGAGTCGAGTGAGTCAATTCATGGAGCAACCTCGACAGATACATATGGACGCACTACATATGATATTGAGATATCTGAAATCAACTCCAGGCGCAGGTTTACTATTCAAGAAAGGAGACACTCTCTGACTCTCTGTATCCGCATATGCTGACGCAGATTATGCACGCTGTCCTAGAGATAGAAAATCGACTTCGGGATTTGCAATATTTGTTGGCACTTCTCTTGTTTCTCGGAAAAGCAAGAAACAAACTGTTGTAGCAAGGTCTAGTGTTGAGTCTGAGTACAGAGCTATGGCTCAAGCTAGTACAAAGATGATGTGGATTCGAGCAGTGCTATGTGATCTACATGTAGAGATCCCTCTACCCATGGAGTTACACTGTGATAACCAGGCTGCCTTATTAATTGCAAACAATCCAACATTCCATGAGAGAACAAAACATATCGAGGTGGATTGCCATTACACCAGAGACATGATTCAGAAGGGAATGATCTCTACTTCACATGTTAGCTCTGGAGAGCAAACCGCGGACATCTTCACCAAGCCACTGCCCAGAGGATCATTCCAGAAGTGTTCATCCAAGCTGAGCATGATCGATATCTATGCTCCAGCTTGAGGGCGAGTGTGAAGATGTTTGTGTTTTTACATTTAATATGTACTTCAGTCTTATTTTCTTTTCCGGTTATCTACTTTATGTAATTTAACCATAGGCCTCTCTACTATATAAGAGAGCCTAGGGTTCTCAGAAATAAACAAGTTCTCTTATTTTCTCCAACACACCCCATATTTGGGGTTCATCGTACGTGCATGCTTCCGCCTCCGAAGTGCAATAGGAATATCCAGATCATCAACAGGAGTAGTAGAAGTATCATCTGCATCTTGTACCTCATTCTGTGCATGCAAGTCACCCGTGCCATTAGAAGAACTCAAATGATCAAGACATACCTCGGGTGTGTTGGATGATGGAGGAGGCGCATGAGCTTGAGGCCTTCGCTGGTAGACCTGTGGAAAGAAAGTAGGACATGGTGGTTGTAGTGGTGGTGGTAGTGGTGGTGGCGGTGATGGTGGAGATAAAGGAGAACATGGCAATGACATAGGAGGAGGCATATAGATATCTTTGCCATCCTTTGAAGGAGCAAGCATGTCACATGTGAGAGAAAAATACATAATAGACCCAAAGGTGACACCAGCACTGACATGGTACCTTCGTCGAACAGGGTCAAAACAATGATAGCCTTTTTGGGTTTTGGAATACCCAACAAATACACATTTGACAAATCTGAGAGAAAGCTTGTCAAGACCAGGAGAGAGTTAATGAACAAATGCAACCGATCCAAAGACACGAGGCGTAAGCGAGAAAAGATCCTTCTCGGAAAACGTAATCAAGAACGAGACCTTTTGCCCTAACACCGAAGAAGGCATACGATTCACCAGATAACAAGCAGTTAGAACCGCATCTCCCTAATAGGAATGAGGAGCACGACTATGAATTAAGAGGGTTCTGGTAACGTCCAAAAGATGGCAGTGTTTCCTTTCAGCCACCCCATTCTGTTGGGAGGTATATAGACGCAATGTCTGATGCGCAATGCCATGAGATTTAAGAAATTGAGAGAGTTGAGCACTGCATAATTCTAGAGCATTGTCTGAACGTATGTACTTGATTCTGACAGAAAAAATGTTCTTCACTTCATTAATAAAAGATTGAATAACAGGACCAACATCAGACTTGTTCTTAAGAAGGAAAACCCAACATAACCTAGAAAACTCATCAACAGCAACAAGATAAAATATGTACCCTTGATGATCTGGGACACGACTAGGACCCCAAATATCGAAATGAAACAACTCAAACAAACTATGATTACTCGGACCCTGAAGACTCTGGAAAGAGGACCGATGATGCTTCCCAAGCAGGCAGGCCTCGCACTAGAAAGTGGAGCGAGGAGAAATATGTAAAAGAACATGAACCAGCTTTTGCAGAGGAAGATGACCAAATCGCAGATGCCACATATACGGAAAGACGGACCCAGTGTGTAGAGAGGATGAGACACCAGCATACGAAGACTGCAGAAGTCTGTAAAGGCCCCCTTACTCACGGCCAGTTCCAATCACTCTGCCCGTAAGTATATCCTGAAACACAAGAGTAGATGGATCAAATATGGCACGACAATGTAAATCTTTGGTAATTTGACTAATTGATAGTAAATTTATAGAAAATTCAGGCGTATAGAGAACATTAGGAAGCCGCAAGGTAGGAGTCAACTGCACCTCCCCCTGACCAGTGATGGGAGAATGAGTACCATCTGTTATCACAACTAATTGTCGAGACTTGGCAGGGTGAAACACACTAAACTGACCTCTGTCACCACAGAGATAATGTGATGCACCTGAATCCATGATCCACTCTGACAAGTCTGCCCTGTAACAAGTAGTAAAGGCATACATTGTACCTGACGTAGATGTTGAAGCTGAAGCAGCCACTTCTGAGGATTTTAAGGGAGAGCTAGTGGATCCAGATGTGTCATGCATAATCTTTCTCAGTCGTGCAACAAGCTCGTCAAATCTCTGATCATGCAGGAGACAGAGTCCCAGCATGTTGTGTTCGCTCTGCGACTGTGGCTGACGCAGGAAATCCATGCTTAGAATATCATGTTTCCTCAGTATGGCATGTTTTGTGGCAGTAGGTGCACGTCTGACGAGGACGAACTCCCCCACCTCTGCCACGGTTGGAACTCCCCCTACCACAATATGGTATATGACTCCCTCTACCATGTGATGTCGCCATAGCTGAAGAAGTATGGGACTGAAGAGGACTACCAAAGGATATAGGTAGTCTACTCAGTCGACGATACGCCTCCTCCATTAGAGGTATTGTAGCATCAGTGATCTGAGGATCTGGGCACGAGCTGCATCATACTCTGGATCCAGAGCTGCTACAAACACTCCATTCATCACAGAGTCTTTGTATGCCTTGAGCTGCTCTGGTGTAGCAGTCAAGGGTATACAGCCATGTAGGTTCTCAAACATACCTCTCAAAGAGGTATAGAAGGCGTGAAGAGGGCGACCATTCTGCTTCAATGTGAAGATATCGTGTTGAAGCTATAGTATCTTCGACTCATTCTTTGCAGAAGAGAATATCGCAACAAGAATGTCCCACATAGCCTTTACAGTAGGCTGGCTCAAAATATCATTAGCTATCTCCATGGATACAGTCCCAGATAGCCATACGCGAGCATATGCATCATCCGCCTCCCATGAGGCATTTGTCCTGGTCTTGTCACGTGGCTCCTCAGCCGTGAGGATATGCTTATTGCCATTACATTGCATCAAACTCATGAACTGCATGGCTCATAGTTCATATTTGGTTCCATCCAATTTGACAATGGGTGTTAGACCTTTGAAGATACCCAAGGATGGAACATCCACCTTGTTGTCGGACATGATAACAACTATCTCCAAGACTGGGCTGGAAACAAGAGATACTGGCGTCTACACTGACATATAGGAAGATGGTTGTGGGTGCAGAGTCATACCACAACCCCTTTCATTCTTCGGAAAGTCCTTTGGGTAGCTAGGATGTTGTTAGGGTTTCACGTCACACCCTAGGTACCCAAAATAGGAACCCGCGGGAAAATAGGCCAAGCGGAGGCAGCTAGATGCGGCAAAAGAGGCAGTCGTCGGGCTAGGCGTGTACACGAGGTTCACGCGTGAACGCGTGGCTGGGCGATGGTGCTCACAGTGTGCGGAGAGACGGTACCCGCAGGGAGTACTGGGCAACAGCAGCACCCGCAAGAGGGGGGTGCTGGGCTGCGGTGTCCGAAAAGGCAGCGCCCACAGGAGGGGGGGTTGGGCGGTGGCGGCGGTGAGCCCGAAGGTGTTAGGGTTTTCATGGGAGTAGGGTTCTAAGGCACAGGCTCCAGTCTAGGACCGTCGCTCTGATACCATGTTGAAAGGGAAAAGAGTGATCTATTATTATCAAACCCTAGAGCTCTCTTATATAGGAGAAAAGCTCTATGGGTAAATTACACATAAGGAACAAAAGAAAATAAACAAGATAGAGAGCAGACGATAACACAAATATCTTAACAAACCCGAGGGCCTTGTCATCCTGAAGCAATCGTCATCAGCATTGTTGTAAAAGTTGAGCAACTAGGACGACTAAACGATCTGATTAGTCGAGTCAGGGGTAGCCGACTCGAGTAGGCCTAGTCGGCTGACTATTCAGCCGACTTTTACATAGAGATTTTATATTTTAAATTTTTTTGTTTTTTTAAAGCAACTTATTCTATTATGCTAAAAGCTATATTTAAAGTCAATTACTTCTTATGTTTCAGTATGATAGCATAGAAAATGTATAAATATATGCAAATATATAAGAAAATATGTATAAAAAATGTTTTATATATTTAAAATAATTAAAAAAATCAAAACTGACTAATAGATGACTAAATCTGATTACTCGTCCAACTGTCGATTAATCTTTAGTCAGTGACCCTGTCGACCGAGTACCGATTTCTGCAACCTTGGTCATCAGCATCAGCCCCATATCTCGTGCCAATTAACATCTCCAACAATTCCAGCAGTCTCCTCCACATGATAAACCCCTCCAAGGTCACATCCCCTTCATCAGTTGCACACCACAAAGGTGACATGCTCAAGGAGACTCCTCCAATCCTCTACGCAAAGATGAACCACCATCTCCAACAAGATGAACGGTAACGGTCGTACAGTAATATCCCCAGGCTGCCATAGGTTCTTCCAAAACCTAGGTTTCACGAAAAAAAGAGCGGACAAAATCCCCTTGCTAAATAGGCCTCCTAACCTTTCATATTTCTATTTGGCCCAACGAGCATGTAGTCAAAAAATAGAAAGAGGAGAAGAGAGAAAGTTTCATATGTTTATTCAAGCCTAATGGGCCAAGTAAAAAAAAGGGAAAGATGTGCGAAAAAAGGAAGAAAAAAATGAATAGTCGAAAAAAAGGAGGAAACTGCTACAAAAAAAGAAAAAAAGAGAGAGAATGGTCGAGAAAAAAAGAGTGTTGCAAAAATGATTGAAGCAAAAAAGAGAGTACAAAAAGGGGGAAATTAAAAAAATGCATGTTTTATTTTCTCCCAACTTGATCATCTATGTTGCTATTCTACCAAGGGCTGCATATCATGAGAAAGAAACTCCCCAGCATTCTTAAATCGGAGAGCTTTGATAGTGGTACCGAATTGAGCCTTTAGCTCATTTATGAAGCCAACAATAATATGAAAAACATCAAACTTATTTTTTAATAAGAAGTTCTATGACATACAAGAGAATCATCTATAAGAATCAAATACGGTATATTTCTCAAATGATCCGGATGTCGATTGGGTCCCCATACGTCAAGAGCGACAAGCTCAAAAAAGACTCATGGAATGGATGATATCAAATAAAGGAAAGGAACTCACGTGGTGCTTCCCTAGTTGGCAGGCCTCACACTCTAAGCTGACAGTAGGATGGAGCTAGAGAAGGACCCAGTGAATTTTGTGAAGAGGACTCAGATGTTTATACCAGACAACACCATAAGAAGAAGAGAACGAAGAATCAAAGTAAGCAGCAATCCAAGATGGCTGAACAAGATGGTAGACACCCCTTTATGACCCGCACCAATCATCCGCACGGTCAGTATATCCTGTAAAGCATAGGAAACAATGTCAAATATAACTCGCAGTTGAGCTCTTTGCAAATTTCACTAACTGACGGAAGACTGATGGGAAACTCAACGACAAAAGGAATGTTATGGAGCCCAATGTTAGGATGAGATAGGCAACCTATCTTCCTTTAACGCTAAGGGGGAAATCTATCATATGTTGTTGGAGTATAAGTTGTATGCGCCTATTGAGTTGTAGCAGGGTAAATGGATCCTGGAGAAGATCCATTTACCCCATTCAGTGTTTAGTCCCATACCGCCTGTGGGTGGGACTTGGAGGCTCTGGAGAGGCTATATAAAGAGCCCCAGACCTCCTGTACTCATTGAGAAAGTGAATAGAAAAACATGCCCCTTAGAGGGCTTCTCCCGTGGTTTCATCCCGCTCCTCACGGAGTAGGGTTCCACGTTAATCCCGCTGTTCTTTTGTGATGTTTATTCTTTTTCCATATTTTGCTTCCGCTTCATATTTTATAACATGGTATCAGAGCGGGTTCGATTCTCGAGGTTTTCATAATTTTTATTTTTCGAGATTCGAGGTTGATGTTGAAGATTATTGTTCATATTCTGTTCGAGATTTTTTTTGGGGGGGGGGGGGTTCTTTCGAACCCTAGATCAGTGCTGCGCGCACTGCCCAGACAGGGGTGTTCCAAGAGCATGTGGCGGCACCCTCCTCCTCCGATTTGTGCCCTAAGGTGCCGCCAAGCTCCAGCCCTAACCCAGCGGCACCATCATCAGCGTCAGCCGCCCTCAAGGGAACCCCAGGCACCATCATCAGCGTCAGCTCCAGCCAGAACCCCAGGCTCGTGGCATCCTCAGATGCCCCTGTGCGAGGCCTCTCCAGGCACAACAAGGCCACCATGGCGCCCCTGGCGGTCCGCAGATCGAGCGACCCCTCCCGGGCCCCTCTCGGCGCGCTGGTGGCCCCAATCCACAGATGTTGCGCAGGCGGCGCATCACCTTCCAGCGACCTCTCCAGGCGGAGCTCCCGCTCCTGTTCAAGGGGCGGCGGCGCTCCCTCCTTCACCACATCAAGATCCAGGCAACACCGCGCCCCCGCTCTCCGACCCCTCGCGAGCTCCTTCATCCAACAGGCGGCGATTCAGAATGTGCCGCCTCTCTTCCTCGCGCAAGTATTGCGCATCGCCCATCGCACACCGCCCCAGTACCTCGCAGCGCCCCTTCCTGCCTCCGCGCGTCCATGCGCAGGCCCAGCCCCAGCGCCCTGCGCCTCATCATCCTCCAGGCTCCTCCAAGGCGGCGACGTGAAACCCCTGTCGAAGATGACGGCGCAAACGTGAAACCCCAATGGGGAACCCTACGTAAGAGCCGAAGGGGTTGTTTAAAAAAAATAAATTTGGAGGAGTTTCGGCCCAAGCGGGCGTTACTGGGCTTTATTTATTTTGTTGCTTTGTAACGGCCCAAGTAGGCCGAGTTTTGTAACAAAAAAAAGGTGGGGCAGTGTCATTTATAAAAAAAGAAGAAGAAGAAGAAGAAGAAAAGAGGGGAAGAGAGAAAGAAAGTCATGATGGGCGGTTGCATTCTTTTTTTTTGGGCCCAAGTGGGCTGAGTATTAAAAAAAGGCGCGTACATCACAAAAGCCGTACGCATGGTAAAAAAAATCTTTAAAAAAAAAGCCGCGTACAAAGAGAAGTCGTACGGAATTTAAAAAAAAAGAGGAAAAAAAAAGAGAGAGTTGCAAAAGCCGTAAAAAAAATGGTTGAAACGGCTTAAAAAAAAATTTTGATTGCAAAAAAAAATGATGAATGTTTTGAAAGCCGAGCGGCTTATTGGTATTTCGTACCCCTATTTGTCTTCTCCCAACTTTGTCGACATCCGTGTTTTCCGACAAGTATGGGAGAAAGGGGGAGTATATGTAGAGTCACAGGTCTGTTCATGATCCATATTCCAGATTCAGATGCCAATTTCCAGACCATCCAGATTCCAGACTCTACTGTTGATTCAGACTCGACGATTGTCTTCCGAGTCTCCAGTTTCAGACACGCACGAGTGTGCGGTCTTATTTTCAGATGAGCATATGTTGCCATCATTGTCAGAGGTCCCCATCATGATTCTTGTTGTTCGGCCAGAGTTTTCATGTGAGCCATAGGGACTCCAGAGCAGAGGACCATTCCCTATGCCATATGTTGGCAAGGGTTTTCATGTGGTATCATAGGTGCACCAGAGCAGTACACCATTCTCTGAGCCAGATGGGAGAGACCCAGTTCTCCGACGAGGAGACTTCAGGCGCAAGTTCAGACTCGATGGTCAGGTTCCGAGTCTTCAGTTGACTCACACTCCAGCCCGTTCGTCCTCCTCACCTGCACGGCATGAGAAGCAACGTCCTCGACTGCAGCAATGTGCGCGTTGGGTTGATATTGTCCGTAGTGTCTTGTAGTGTTGAGTTGAGTTTCTGTCTGTTTGTCCAAGCTGAGCATTGCATGCTCCAGCTTGAGGGGGAGTGTTGGAGTATAAGTTGTATGCGCCTATTGAGTTGTAGCAGGGTAAATGGATCCTGGAGAAGATCCATTTACCCCATTCAGTGTTTAGTCCCATACCGCCTGTGGGTGGGACTTGGAGGCTCTGGAGAGGCTATATAAAGAGCCCCAGACCTCCTGTACTCATTGAGAAAGTGAATAGAAAAACATGCCCCTTAGAGGGCTTCTCCCGTGGTTTCATCCCGCTCCTCACGGAGTAGGGTTCCACGTTAATCCCGCTGTTCTTTTGTGATGTTTATTCTTTTTCCATGTTTTGCTTCCGCTTCATATTTTATAACATATGCAACCTATAAGTTCGTCCGGGGGATACTTGGTAAGGTTTAAAAAAGCGTGAGGCGGTACGAGGTGTTTTCTTTGAAATTGAGGCGACGCGTAAGTCTCAATTTTTTGAACAAAAAATAAAATTAAAGCAAAATACATTAGAAAAGCATATAATAATATTAAGTTTTGTCAAAAACATATTCAAAAATAATTTCACACTAGTACGAGATACAATAAATAAGCGGTTATTCTAATACTCGCAACTAACAATCTTAGAATAACTAAGATTAACAACTTTGTATTAATGCTAAAAATATTGATGTGTCAGTGGCTAATGTAATACATGCCGCGGATACTGATAAGAAAATTTTCCAAGCTATACTATATGAACCCATAGATCTGGAAAGTAAGCCATGGCCCTCAATATCGTATAGTGCTAAAGATTTGGTAAGAAAGATACTGACCATAGAGCCAGAGGCATTCAAACTTGCAACTAATATAAAATCTTTATTATATTTCAAACTCAAATAGTGTGTAATAGAACTAGTATGTGCAGATATATCATGTATGATAAATTGAACATGATGTATACAAGATCATAAAGTTTCATTTGTTTCAAGTGATCTCTTCTTTTTGCATGGAGCTATATAAAGAAATATTGAAGAATTAACATGGAAACAAAAACACAAACATAAAAAAATTAATGCTTAGGGGAAAATAGGGCCATGTGCAAAGCACATAACCAAAAAGCTAAAAAAAAGCCTCATGCTCAAGGCTTACGCCTCTGTCGTCGCCTCGAGCACCTCACAAAGAGGTGAGGCATACGCACCAGCAGCAGGTCTCGAGGCGTGCACCTCGGGGCACTTTAGGCTCGCCTCACCTCGAGGCGTACGTCTCGATGCCTCGAGGCGGTGCTTTTTAAAAACTATGTGCATCTGATGTAGCAGGGTATGTTCCCCACATAAGTAGGTGGAGGCACCTATATCAATCAATCATTCAGTTTTCGTAAATTTTAGGGCTTAGCCAACATAGATACATGTACTTGCGACAAGGGAGGATCAATCAGGGGTAATGGCATGATATCTCCCAGGTAGATCATATTCGAGTGATGCATCAAATCTGCAAAGTCCCCTCTAAGGATAACAACTGAGGAGCCATCACTCTCAGTAGAAGTGGCTTTATGGCTTGAGCAGGAGTAGAATGACTAGAATGACCCTATTTGTTATAGCAGACGGCTTCAATGTGCCCGAACTTGTGCTAGTACTTCGACCTCAACCTATATTGAAGGGACGCTAACAATGACTCATATATGATTCATGACCACCTCGCGCCAATGGGGCTGCAAGTGCAGTAATTTTTCCATGGACGTCAATAGTAGTGCTGATGGTAGGGACATCTGGACAGCTCAGAATACTATTGGCCTCCTCAATAGTGGGGAGGACAGTAGCAGTAATCATCTAGTCATGAGCTACAAAATAGACCAAATCAAACCCCGCTAGAAAAACCAAAGTAGTCATGTGATGCTGGTATTGCTACTGTAGGGTAGGTGCATCTTAGAATCTATGTATTGTATCGCTCAAAGGACTTTAAGAGAGAGAAGTACTCAACTACAGAACAATCTGCTTGCTTCATAATCATCATGTCAAAATATGTATGGTACATCATGTTGTAGTTCTACTCCTAGCCATATGAGGCTTTAATTGAAGTCCACATGATGTCGTGAGCGATGATGTAGTAGACCAGCTCATCTACAATCCTGTCGAAGTCATTGATCGTGATCCAAGAACTGACCATCCCATCATCTTTAGACTGTGTAGTGCATCTTCCAATCTTGTTAGCAATGTTTGCTTCCAACAAATTATGCTCCTTGTCATATCCTCATATGATTATTAGGAGCATACAAGATGACTAGGGATAATCGGTCTCGTCCAACTTGGGATCGAGCCAAACGAGGGTAGACGGTCGCTCCCTCCCCCATATTCCTAAGATGTCACCTCCGATTCTAACATCTCTGACAAAGGTATTAGACCTACTTATCGAGGAATATGAAGATCCAAATGCTTATTACATCATACCAAAACCAGTGGGGGATTGCAGAAACAAAGAGAGGTTGGACTATGGCGAAGGGACAACTATTTGGTGGAGATGGAATTGATGGTATCGGGGTGCAAGGAATGCTGGTTGCTCGACCTGGAGTGGGTGATCGTTGATATTGTCAACGGCCTGGGACTCTGGGTGCTACCTAAGGGCAAGGCCCTAAATGTCAGTTTCGGTCACCATTCCGGTGTCCGACCAAAACGGAATTTCGGTCAAATTCGATCGAAATTTCGGTCAAATTCGATCGAAATTTCGGTCATTTTTTATACTAGGGCCCTCATATTTCGGTCATTTCGGCCATTTCGATCGAATTTCGATTTCAACAAGATATCAATATTCGACGGGAATGCGATCGAATTTCGCTGAAATTTGAGGCCATGCCTGGGGGGCTGCTTCAATGGCAACATGAAGGGGCGACGCTAAAGCAAGACATGGAGTAGGGACGGAGGCAACGGGCCAACGGCATGAAGGAAGGAGATGAGGCGGGCGAGAGCTGAGGTAGAGGGAGCGAGGAACCACTATGATATCAAGTAGAAATCAAAATGAATTACTTCAATAGAATGAGAATTCTATGGCTCCTTATATAGGTGGATTCCTAGGGTTAGGGTTACAGAAGGAGTCGACTCTTATATAGTGAGGACTAGGGTTTGCAATTAAACAAACAACAAAGTAAGCATGTTTTAGGCTCTCTTCGAGATTCGATTTTATTTCAATGTTATTTTTCATTAATCATCTCGAAGCTTATTTTGTGGTTTCGTTGCAATTTATGCACAGAAGAAATGTGGCTTCTATAAGGACATACATAGAGATCGCACCCTCGAAGTTTGTGATAGATGTGATGAGAGTAGGTTAATCTAGGGAGCTCGCATGAGATTTGATTTTTATTCCATGTATATAATGTGTCAATCCTGTGAAGTTTTGTCCCAAATTAAAGGTGCCATGGGTAGCCTCCCTACCGAGATATGGGAATCATCAATTAATTTCCCCCTAACAAGGTGTTATATGACCAATCGAAAAATGGGGCTCGCAGGAGGGCAGTGTATCTCTAAAGATGATGGGTTCATTGATTGTTCTAGTGAATACGAAGGCAATAGCTTTCATAACACATGACCAGTAGACATGTATTATAACTCTTAAATGAGATGAATCTACAAAGCACGAAGCCCTAGAATTACAATGGCTCGTCTAGAGCATCTCCATCGTCTGGTGACATATACAAGAATGCACATAATCAAGAGCTGCATTTGCAAGGAAGGCATTGCGATCAATGGTGAGGTGCGAAGAGACGAAGATGGTACTCAACAACCCAAAGCTTTAAGACGACCAACAGTGACATGATTAGCAACAATGTGCATTGTAGTGAAGACCTGATAATGCCCCACAAAGCAGTGATGATGATGATGAGATGGCGCACAACTAGAGTCCTCGTGGAACCCTAATCTCAAACAACATCAGTGCGCCATGGAGGTGCTCTTCAAGCAGTCGTTGGTGATCTTTGAAGTGATGTAAGAGAACAACAACAATAATACTCAAAGGCGAGCATCGACACAGATATGGAGAGTTGATGGGTTTCTCAATGGGAAACTCTATCTTTAGAAGAGGGGCCTAATGTCCCATTTGCTAGATGGACCTTTGTCTGTCACTTATATCTATTGATTTTGTTTACATTTTATAAAGGGGGTTTGTATTAGAATAGGAGGAAGAGAGGGCGAGATTAAAAAATGAAAAAAAAAACAATCGGATGGTTAGTAAAAGAAAAGAGGGAAAGAAATAAAGTATACAAGAAGGGAAAATACAAAAAAAGGAAGAAGAAAAAAATAGCCCTAAGGATTGAAATGCTTGGTGAGTTGCGGGCATTGTTTTGTTGATTTCAAAAGTTACTAAAAAAGGATTTCAAAAAGAAAAAAAGATCATTCAAAAAGAGAGAGATGAGATTTGAATGAGGGGTTGATAAAATTTTGTATCTCCGACAAGGATATGGGAGAAAGGGAGAGTGATTGGTGAACTTCTCCATGTCCTATGTGAGCACGCATTTGAGATCTTTTGGTAAAGATGTTCATATACTCATGAACCAGGCTCAGAGTTTGTTTCGACCATGAATGACAGAGACCTGTGAAAGAGGCTCGGTACGGAGAAATCCATAAAGACTTCATATTAGAGATACCATTCTCCTAACTAGTGTGAGGGAGGGGCTCAGTTCGACTCTCTTTTAGAGGGACCCATTGCAATGGTGGCTTCATGAAAGAAAATATTATTTAGATCATCATATGATGGCAATACTCACAGACTCGTATGAGAAATATCATTCTCCTAACTACTGTAAGGAAGAGATTCAGTTCGAGACTCTCTTTTAGAAGGACCCATTGCAATGGCTTTATGAAGGAAAATGTTGTTTAGATTTTCATATGATGGCAACACTCGCAGATGTCTCTATTGGAGAAAATCACTCCAGTCTACCATATCCAACACACTCAAGACTCGAGCAGTAGTAGTTGCAGATTCCATAGATCACAAGCGCAAGAAGATGCGACCTCGATCTTAAGTTTTATTTGAAATATGTACTGGGCTTGTAGGTGTTGGTGTTGTGTTTTGTATTTTCCAAGCTGAACAATCCATGCTCCAGCTTTCTTGGAGTGTTGCGAGAATTGTGTCGGCCATATATGTATGGAGTAATTTCATCCCATATTATGTGACTTGGTTGAGTTGGTGGGGCTATATATAAGGCATAGTACCCCATGTACTCGTTGACAAAATACAATTGGAAACCTAGCCTTGGGACTTTCTCCCGTGCTGTTATTCCTCTTCTTAAAGAGAAGGGTTTACGTAAATATAAGCTTCCCTCTTGTTCTAGCTCCTCTTATCTTTTATATTTCCACAATGTATGACCCAGTATCATTCAATAGACAAACAAATTTAATGTCAGGAAGATTTTTTGTGGATGTACACCTTAAAGAGAGAATTCGTTTTTTTTCTAGGTGTCAAAGGCAATTCTCAGGATCTCACGTAGCTGGAGGTCATGCACCAGGCCACACAAAAAATGCCAAGGACAGAGACACGATAATATCAGGACAGGTTTGCTAATTCTTAAAATCTGAATACCAAAGCATCTAGTTTGAAAATCCTAGTAAAGGAGCTGATATGAACAAAATCGTTTTTATCATTTGCACTATTGGTTGAAAAGAAAATGAATGTTGCTACAGAGTGACCATGTAAAAGTAGGCATCTCACTAACCTTGTTCTTGTCTTCGGCAAAGAGCATCCTTAAATCACCCACATAAGATAGGCTACATATTTTGGAATAGAGTTCTTCCTGTTTCAGTAAAGGATGTTACAATTAGTGAACACGAGACAATTTGGAGGTGGATCCGATCCATCCGTATAACCAACCTCGGTAAACTCAGATGGAGAAAGGAGCAAAGCAGCGGTAACTGCAGCCTTCAAATTAACTGCATTGACCTTTCCGATACCATAATTGTCCACGAGAATACGAACCTGCCAAAAATACAAGTGGTTCTTCAATACTGAAAAGTATATAGCATTAGCACGTGGGAGAGTGATATCGATACTATAACCAATAGGGATCTTTTAAACATCGGAAACATCAAATAACTACTTCATGGATTTAAGGATTTGCCTTAGCACCCCCCCCCCCCGAATCACATTCTGAGCAACTTGGATTCATTTCTAAATGTGGAATGTGAAAAGAAATAAAGTGGCATGTCTCATTGTAATCATATCCCCTCTTATATGGAGAAGAGAGACGGAAACATTACAAGTCCAAAAAAATAAGAAAAATAATAAAACCAAAACCAAAACTCTCATGTTATACTGGTTAGTGGGAGTAAACCCATTTTTCCCTCAGTTAGGACATGGGATACCCACTCAGAAATTTGATTCTCGCAGTGTTTGATCGCAACTGGTAAAGTCGAATGAATCCTCATTGTTAGAACTCTCTCCATGAAATCTGCCTCAGTACTTCTCTCACCTCATGTCAATCCCCGCCAACTCTCCCACATTCACTTGTCTTATTTGATTCAGTTGGATAATTCAACCTTACTATAAATCGGTCCATCAAACTGCATCGCGCATTTAAATAGATCAAACAAAGGTAAATCTACATTAAATTTACCACGTTCTGAGTAATATATTATTATTTAACCAATAGATAAATATTATAATTATTCTATTTACAACCAAACTTACCTATTCTGAAGAAATATATAAAGTGGATATATTGAGGTCTGGCCCCTTTATATAGAAGGAAAACCCTGACGGGCATATAATCAAAAGAAAAGTTACAAAAGAAAGAAATGAAAATACATAAATGCTAATTACTATAACTTTTCTACTCAAGATGGAGCATAGATATCCACCATGCTCAGTTTGGATGAATACTTATGGAATGGTTCCTTGGCTATGGCCATGGTGAAAATGGTTGTCGTTTGTTCCCATGAGCTGATGTGGGAAGTAGAGATGAAAATCTTCTATATCATATATCGAGTTTAATGGCAACTCACCTCAATATGTTTAGTCCTCCGATACAAAGCTAGATAGTTGGAAATGCATAATCCAGCTTGATTGGCATATAGCAATTATATGGGAAGAGGCGCATCAATAGCTAGGTCGGTGAGAACAGACTCGACCCATCATCTCAATGCTCCCGTACACCATACATGATATTCGGATTCAGCACTCGACCTAACGACCACAGTCTACTTCTTGCTTTTCCGTGAGACCAATGAGACCCCTATGAACACTACAAAGCCGGAGGCGGACTTCCTATCTTTTGGGCATCTCGCATAGTAAGCATATGCACAGGCTATGGCGGCATGAGATGCCCCTCTAATGAATTGCAACTGCACCAAGATAATACTTATGATACCTTAAGATCATGGAGACAGCATCTATGTGAGCTTGACGTGACTGTTCTATAAAACTGGTTGATTATCTCACTACAAAGGAGATATCTAACCTAATGATAGCCACATAGAGAAGCTTCCAAATGAGCTCAATGTATCTTCTCTTGTCCACCTCATATGTATCAGCATCATAGAGTTTTATGATGGGATCAATAGGAGTGGTGGTAGGTATGTAATTTGCCATCCGTATCTATAGAAGAAGATCCATAACATACTTCCTCTAAGTCATTACAAGATTTCTCTAACTTCTGGCAAATTCAAGCCCAATGAAGTATCATCTCGCAAAGGCCTTGGTGACAAACGGTTGTCCAAGGAACTCCTTAGCCTCATTGGTCTCCTATAAAACATCTCATGTAATAATGGTAACGTCTACATAGATCAAAATGACAAGAATACGCCATGGCATCATGTATACAAAGAGTGAGTGATATGTAGTCCATCTCTTGAAGCTATGTTGCTCTGTCATGTCCAAGAACTTCTAGAACCTTGCTCTGGAACTTTTCTTAAGGCCATAAATAGCCTTATGAAGCATGCATATCTTCTGGCACTCCCCCTCAGAAACGAACCTAGTTGGTCGATGTATATAAACTTCCTCATGCCGATTGTTATAGAAGAAAGCATTCTAGACACCAAGTTGGGAAAGCAACCATTCTCGTACCATAGCAACAAAGAGAAGGATCCATAGAGTAGAATGGTATGCCACAGGAGAGAACATATCCAAATAGTCCACCCCATATGTCTAGGTGAATCCACATGCAACAAGTCTAGCCATGTAGTGATCAACATTGCCATCTACTATCAGCTTCACTATAAAGGCCCACTTGCAGCCAACCACAGAAGCCCTTGTCGAGCATTAACCAAGCTCCATGTGTTGTTTGACTGGAGTGCAACCATCTCTTCCTCCATAGCAATAAGCTACTTACTATTTCACATAGCCTCATGAAATGTGTGTAGGATCGTAAAAGCTGGCAACCCCATCACAAACTTCTTGATATCCTATGATAGACGACCTAGTAAAACATGGCTTGCGAGAAGATACGTAGCACATGTACGCCTCCTCTTCCGAAGTGCAATAGGTTGATCAAGATCATCTGATGGATCTGTTTCATGTGCCACACTCTCCTGAGGTGTTGTAATCTCATCATGTAACGTCTCTTGTTGTACAGAAATATCAAAAGTGTCATCAAACAATGAATGCACACCATGTAGCATCGTGCAAATCCTCCTCCAAAAATAAGAAGGCACACAATCAAGCTCCCTGGACCCAGCAAAGAAAAGGATGAGCCATAGATCTTGTCAATCAACGAGCTCAGAAAACGATCACAATCACCCAAATATGTGTAATCTGCTTAGAAATTAAAACTTTGTCCACCTCCTCCAAGCTACAAACACCAAGGCCCCCATCTTCCTTACAGGGTAACCGTCCTCCAGTCAACCAAGGCCAACCCATTAAAATCGTCAAAAGAGGACCAAAAGAAACGTCATAAAATGAATTCAATCCTCTTTCGGATACTAGTGGGGATAAGTCTAGCGGAGAGGAAGATAATAGAATAACCAAAACGGCCAACTTCAACAACATCAACATGTTGACTCTAAACAAACATGCAGGTTTCCAGCCGAGGAGCCTCTTCTCCATCAACTCAATCAGAGGTAACCAATCAATTTGTCGTAACTGCCCTCCAGCCAAAGGAAGACCAAGGTACCGCAGAGGTAAGCATGCTCGAGGGGATCTCAACCAATTCAAATTCAAAGTAATCTCTCCTTCGCTTAAGACAAAAGGCACAAACTCTAACTTAACTATGTTAAGCCTCAAACCAAAAACACCACCAAACAAATCCACTATCGGTAAAAAGAATAGTATAATCAGCATATTAAAGAATAGGCAAAATCAACTCATCCCTCGGATAGCCACAACAAAATCCACTCATCATTTTTTAGGAGAACGAAGGTGTAGTACCAAGATTGGAACCCACTGCAAAAACCCACTCGTCATTGCATGATCCATCATGATCAATTAAGTATCTGCACCATAACAAACAACAACGAGGTTAGAGGATATCCCTGATGGACCCCGCTTTGAGTTGAAATCCATCCCATCCAAAAAAACACTATTTATAAAAAGGTTACCCATCTTACTAACCATTTCAAAGAAGTTTACTCTCACCTAACCCAACCCAACCTTGTTACCAAGCATGCCCTTAGCATTCCTCAAGTCAGGCGCACATACGTCAATAAGACCTAACTTGTTCCATTAAAAAGTGTCACTTCTCTTTTACATGATTAAGGTAAAAATAACATCAACAAGGTTGTCATTAATGGAAGAGGAGCAATAATCTTCTATTCAAGACAACATTGCAGATAAAGTGGTGGTTATCTCAATGTGTTTTGTCGTAACGGAAGACATGATTAGAAAATATATGTGTGGCTGACTTCTCAATATAGAACATAGACATTGGATCACTGAGTGATTATCACTACAGGATGATCCAATCCACATAACTTCACATATAATGTGGATTATCACCTTATATACTATTTTGTATTAAAGTGCAATTTCTTGTTGCATCCAGTAAGATTCTTTTTCCAGTAACATTACAAACACACTAGTCTATTTCATGTAGCGACCACTAACTTTCAATCTCTAGGCAAGTTTTCTCATGAAAACATCAATAATTTGTGGAATGATCGAATAGCAGTTTTTTTGCAGAAAATAGTCAAATAAGACCTCAATGGCAAGCACATGCTATATGAATTTTAGTAAATTGAAATGGAACGCACACCTTAATAACCAAAACATACAGGTTTTTGCAAGCGACCACAAATGTAAAACCTGTTCCACATCAACAAATCGCTGGACAGATCTTGTATCCCCACAACACCATACTTTATCACCTGCTTGTAGTCCATGCAGCCAAACAACGCATAATCAAATCTGTGTATCCTCCAGAGCGATAAAAAATAGCACCTTCCATATATAGCAAACCAAACCTTCTGCTTCCATTGCACAAAGGGGTTAAAATAGATTCCCACTCCAATCCAGTCAGCAACACGGGTAATCTGGACTACAAAAAAAGACTACACATGAATTCACTCACAAAACTAGTAGAATCAAAAATAACCAATGTCTACCATTATGGAAAATAAGAAAATAATTCTGGGCAGGACTTACTGCTTTGGGGCCCAGAAATGCCATCCATTTAGCATAATGATGTGTATTCCTCTCAAGATTCTGGTCATGCAGAGGGAGAAAGTTGAAAAAGACACGATATATTCACAATAGTGGAAAAGATATCACAAACTATCAGCAATATTATTGAACTCAGTAATAAGCTACAAATGGACAGCATGAAAAAAAATATGCACAGAAGAACAAGAAGAGACATGAACAAACAAGATTTATGTGGTTCGATATAGTCATTGTGACCGCACATATGAGAAGGGACACTCTAGGTCAGATGTTCGTATAAAACTTCTCAAGAAATATGTGTGGGGCTCTTTGAAGAGAAGACCCACTGGATGCAAGGGATTTGGGGAAGAAGAACCGCAAAGATCACGTGAAGTGAGAATGGAGAGAAATAAATCTCAATTTTTTTTATAAACTCTCATATGAGTATTACATTGCTTGTCATCCCTTTTATATAGGAGGGTGGGATTATAAAAATAAAAAGTGAATAACATTTTAAAACAAAATAAAATCCTAATTAACTCCTAAATTGATTCTAATCGACTAATTGATTGATTAATTGCTTGGATATCACGGGCAATCTCTTTATTGAAATCAAAATTTCAACGTACTCAATTAACTGTAAATAAAATTAACTTGACCCAATTAGACTCTAATTAATCGAATGAAAAAACCCTAATTTAAAAACCTAATTGCATGTAATTGATGGATGGAAAATCGCAATTGAGCCACAATTATTCATTCCATGTTGCACCATCTCTCTATCGCTTCGAAAAACTTATCTCCTAATGAGTGAGGCATGGAAAGTTTGTTCGGATTCGTCAAACCAATTTTCCCAATTCTGAGCCAATTTATCTTCAATTCAACATTACGTTTATAGTTATGGAGGATGTGGCTGCAATTATTCCACTCCTTTAAATAAATTTTTCATTTTACTCGTTTTCCGAGTTTAACCCTTTTGTAAAGTACTTTTGGGTAAGGGTTATCCTTGCAAAACTTCCATATCAGCCAAAAATCCCCTTTCTTTGGAGATTTGTTTCCCGTCCCGATTGAGTCTTTAGTTGTTCCTTCTTCGGATCAGAGATTTGATGATCCTGTAGCATGATTGAGGGACATTATGCCTTTTTCCAGTTCCACTGCTTCTCCGTCCACCTCTGGAGGTCACTCAGATGTGGTTGCTTCGGCATCTTCCAGTACCTCAGGTGGTACATATGCCCTTACTAATTGTAGTGGATCTGATGTTACAGAAGGATTATGGACTTCGGGGCTATACATCACCTATGTGGCGATAGAGATCAGCGTACAGCGTATAAACATGTTCCTCCAGGGAGAATAGTCATTGTAGCAGATGGGCCTCACTCCTTGATCACAAGACAGGGGGGATCAGCTTGACACCTTCTACGCGCCTGCAGAATGTGTTGCATGCACTTGATTTTTCTATAAATTTATTATCTATTAGACAGATTATGAAGGATCTACATTGTCGAGCTATTTTTGACCATCGTCTCTCGTATTTCAGGACATCCTTACGAGCAGGGTGATTAGTTGTGGCCGTGAGCAGGGTGGCCTCTACCGCTTGGTTCAAACTCCTTATGCAGGTCTTTCCTCTCATTCTGCGGGATCAGTCTCCCCCAAGTCTGGTGATATGTATGAGTAGGGATCTTTACAGGGGACAGATATATAAGCTGGGGAGACTCCTCATGATTTGGACATACCTATAGCGCTTCAGAAGTAGAAGTGTACATGTGCATCATATCCCATTGCATCCCAATTGTCCTTTGATCGCTTGACTGGGGAATTCAGAAGATTTGCAGTAGCATTGTCTGCCATGGAAATTTCATGGAATTATCAGGAGGCCTTGTTGGACATTCGGCGGCGCCTAGTTAAGGAAGAAAATATGGTTGCCTTACAGTCACGTAGTACATGGAGTTTGGTTCCTGCTCCCAATGGGATTCCGTTGTCAGTTACAAATGGGTGTAACTGTTAAACACCATGCAGACAGGAGTCTAGATTGGTACAAAGCCAGATTTGTTGCGCGTAGTTTTACTCAAACCTATGGAGTGGATTATCTGGACACATTCTCCGATGTTGCTCGTCAATCCACTCTACGTATTCTTTTGTCTGTTGTTGTGGTACATGATTGGCCTCTTTTTCAGCTTGATGTTAAAAATGCTTTTCTGTATGGAGATCTACGAGAGGAGGTTTACATGCAATAGCCTTCAAGGTTTGCTGATGAGGGGGAGTGTCCACATGTTTGCAGACTTCATAAGGCAATATATGGCCTTAAACAGAGTCGAAAGGCATAGTTCCAGAAGCTCTCAGATTCAATTGAGAAGCAAGGATTCCATAGGGCAAATGTGGATCATTCATTGTTTGTACAGAGAACTCCTAGAGGTATGGCTGCTATCATGGTATATATCGATGACATACTGGTTACAGGTGATGATGTGCAGGGATTAAAAAGGCAAAGGAATTTTTGGGATGACATACTGGTTGCAGACTGTTACCAAGGATCTTGGCACCCTACGATACTTTTTGGGGATAGAATTTGCCAGGAATCATCAGGGTCTTGTGATGACCCAAAGAAAGTACGTGGCAGACATGCTAGTAGAGATGAGCATGATTGGATGTTGACCAGCTACCACACTTATGGATCCTAGTATGAAGTAATATGATGATGATACAGAGGAGGTGGATAGGACAAAGTATAGAGAAATAGTAGGAAAGCTTCTATATGTCACTATAACAAGATCGGATATCTCATTTGCAGTTAGTCGGGTGAGTCAATTCATGGAGCAACGCCAACATGTACACATGGGTGCTTTTTACATGATATTGAGGTACCTAAAGTTTTCTCCAGGTGCAGGATTGTTATTCAGAAAATGGACAACACTTGCTATTTCTGCATGTGCAGATGCATACTATGCAGGCTGTCCGGATAGAAAGTCCACTTCGGGTTTTGTGATGTTCGTTGGCGGTTCTCTCATTTCTTAGAAGAGTAAGAAGCAAGCTATGGTGGTTAGGTCAAGTGTTGAATCTGAACATCGGGTTATGGCACAAGCTAGTACAGAGATGATGTGGGTTCGAGCAATACTAGCAGATTTACATGTAGATGTACCCCTTCCTATGCAGTTACAATGTGAAAACCACGTCGCCTTATTCGTTGCGAACAATCCGACATTTTATGAGAGAAATAAGCATGTTGAAGTGAACTGTCAGTATATACGGGACATGATTCCAAAAGGTTTTATCTCTACCTCTAATGTCAGCTCTGAAGATCAAACAGTAAATATCTTCACCAAGGCGTTGCTCAGAAGGCCTTTTCAGAAGTGTGCATCCAAGCTGAGCATGATTGACATATATGCTCTATCTTGAGGGGGAGTGTAGAGATATTCTTAAGTTCCTGTAATGTTTCTCTATTTCTCATTTGCCATATCCATCTTATGTAATTTTCCCATAGGTCTCTCCTTTATATAAGAGAATCTAGGGTCCAAGAAATAAACAACTTTTCGTTTTTTTTCCCAACAATTTTCATATGTTCCTACATTACAAATATGAGATTTCGGTGTACATTTTCTTATATAATGTTATCAACTTAGTTGAGTTTACAAAATATTGTGATTATTATAAAAAATGCAAATCATGGTGTACGAAAAGAAGAGGATATTTATGAAAATGTTTAATTTGAGCCATCATTTTCCCCTCCTATTCTTACATGAACTCTCCCACCCAGTCCTCTCCCCTCCCACCCCTCCCAGCGATTCAAATATATAAAGTGAAAATCTACAAGTCCATTTAAATATATCGATCACTATATAATTTTATGCGAGAAATCAATGATCAATGTGCAAATACATTCCCGATTTCTTTTTTTTCTTTTTTTTTTGCATAAATGGACACGCTAGCAGGTAATTCTCATGTAAAAAACTTTTGATATTATTCTAACAGTATAAATTAATGCCTAGATTGGGGTGTATCAATCATTTTTATTATTTTAAATTCCATTTCATTTTATTATTTCGCTTTTACTGTCTTGTTCTGTCTTGTACGTTATTTCCTTCTCTACTCTTCTTCTTCACTTTAACTTTTTAATATATTGGGGCGAACACCGTTGAGTGTCTCCCCCTTTTTTTGAGCCTCAAAAAAAAAGAAATCTACTAAGGAACTGGTCACAGTATTTTCGGGTAAAGGCCCATATTTCATTGTGAATAGGGAGTTGGGTTGAAAACCAACACCCAGTTTTCTTCCCCCTATCTTACAAAAGGAATATCCGAATTAACACCTGCATCCACAAATCGACTGAAATTTAAAGAGTCAGGCACCTCAGATTCACATTCAACAAAGATGATTTGCACTATTGTCATAATTCCGGAAAAAAGATAGTTGCATGTTAAATTCCAGAAAAAAGATAGTTGTATGCAATTGACAGAGGAAAGGTCCTAATTAAGCGTTAATTCGTCATTGGGATATTTACACCCATAACCCTGAGTAGTTCCATAATTACACAAAGAATCCTTGATAATTCATAATTACACCCAGAACCCCAAATAAGTGCTAGGTCCTACGTCAATAACCCTTTGTTAATTTAGTCTATTAGCTCAACCAGATCATTGAGTTAATCTAACACATCCTCAATTTAACGGCTGAATTAAACCAAAATTAAAAAAAGAAAAAAAACCACCGCCCCCTTCCTCCGCCACCTCTCCCCTTCCTCCGCCGACCACCTCCCTCCTTCCTCCTCCATCCCCCTCCCCTCTCAGCCGCCAACCACCTCCCGCCTTCCTTCTCCAGCCCCTCCCCCTTCCTCCTCTGCCGACCACCTCCCTCCCCCTACCTCCCGCAACTCCTCCTCCAGCCCCCTCCCCCTTTCCTCCGCCGACCATGGTGTTGAAACAGAAGGCATTGAGGAAGAAGTAAGACTCCTACAAGGTGTGTGCTTAATGAGAACACTAAAGAGTTACCATGCAAAATGAAATCATCAGGCTGGACCGATTAGAGGATGTTAGAACCATGAGCATCAGGGAACTGGAGGAATGCCAACAACATCATCATAGATGAATCCTTTTAAAAAACCATCATAGATAAAGACATAAGAAGTGAGGTTGAGTGGAGGTAAAAATATAGACAAACATGGCTGAGGGAAGGCAACACGAATACAAAGTTCTTTCAGACCATGACTAAGTTGCCAAAGAAGGAATTATATCTGCTCTTTGTATATATGGGAATGGAAATTTTAGGAGGATCAAGAGGTTGGTGCAGTTTGGTGAAGCATTTCTGCACCTTCATAGGAGAGTCAATGTCGAGGATTGGTGACAGTCGGGTCATGGTGCCTATGAGATCTCCCCAGGTTAAGTGTTGGCATGGGAGTTTGAGGTCCATGAGATACGCATTGCTTTGATACGCATTGCTTTGACCAAGCTCAATGTTGATGGCTCCTTAGGCACTAATGATTTTCTAATATTCCTTTTCCAAGGAATTTTGGGAAGTACTAACATATTATGTAATGGAGTGCTTTAAAAAATTGCAAAGCATTCTCCCTTAATGTAATGGAGTACTTACATGAATTTTTTTTCTTTTGGATCATACTTACAAGAATTTAGAGGTGTCATCTCGAGCTTTGAAAGACTTGACATAGCTCTCGTTTTTATGAACATGATCATCGTTAAGGCGCTTGTAAACCCTTTGCATCCTCCTTGACGATATCATTGCCCCCGAGCAAACGACATTTATCCATGATTGGCAGAGGATGGATGTATGGTTATGGCCACAAAAATGGTGGCCAACTAAAGAGATAAGCCAAAGGCCTATTATAAGAGGTGGGCTTCTCCAAGGCATATGACACTATGGATTCGAGTTTTATAATCCATGTCGATTATGGCTTCTTAAAAACTTGGATTGTCTGGATGAGAAGTGTGTAACAACGATCTATTACTTGGCATTGGTGAATGGTAGACTAAAGGGGGGACTCTTCTAGCCTTAGAACGGGATTAGATAAGGTACCCCTTGTCTTGCTCCTTTTTTTATTGTTGTTGATGCTCCAACAATGACGACCATGCGAACAAATCATAGAAGGCCATATCGCGATATATCGGCGATATATTGGTATCGAAGCAGGGGATATCGATATCAGGGTGCATATCTATTTACCAGGATATCGGCAATATATCGCCATATTCGGCCCATATCGGTAAAAAATGACTGGATTCAATACAAAAATTCCCGGATATCGATCGATATCGTCAAATTCTGTCGATATCTATATATTGATGAATAATACCCTTGTAAGATTGATTTCGCTATTTATTTGTTACTCCTACTATTAAAATATATCATGTTTTATATATTTTATCTCGGGTCAGGGGCAGCGCCCCTGCAAGGGGGGGACCAACCTGGGCCCCCTTAGTCCCCCCAGGCTTGCTGACCCAGCAGTGAGACCCGTGTCTGGTAGGGTATGGTGCGACATGGGGTGCATGCAATGGTTCTTCACCTTGGGGGTGTCCAATCAATTTAGTTCATCTTCTTTCCCTTTCAAAAATATTATTATGAATTATTTCTCTTTTAAAAAATGATATTATACTCTTTATTTGTTTAGTTCCAAAAAATAGCTCAAACATTTTGTTTATACATATATATAAGTCTTGGATGAACTCCATTTCCGATATCTATAAGTCAGCAATCAACATTAACAATGATAAGCTCAATATGACAAATATGTACAATATAAGTATTATATATGATAGATATGTGTGATATAAATGTATATTTGTAAGTTATTTCGTGTTATAAGAACTCGGATGGACTACATTTCCAATATCCACAAGTTAGCAATCAACATTAACAACGACATGTTCGATATGACCGACATATGCAATATAAGGGTCATAGATAATCAATATGTGTGATCTGAGAGTATTTGTAAGTTATTTAGTGTTCTAAGAACTAGGAAAAACTCCATTTTCAATATCTATAGTTCAACAATTAACAGTATCAACGAAATGTTCGATATAACCGATATGTGCGATATAAGTCATAGACGATCGATATGTGTGATCTAAGAGTATATTTGTAAGTTATTTAGTGTTCTAAGAGTTTGAGCAAACTGCATTTCCAATATCTATAAGTCAGGGAATCAACATTAACATCGATATGTTCGAAATTACCGGTATGTGCGATATATGGGGTAAAATTGACCGATATGTGTGATATAAGTGTGTATTTGAAGGTTATTTGTTGTTCTAATATCTTGGATTATCTTCATTTCTGAAAAAAGGTCGAAAATGCCATTTTTTGTGCCATTTCTGACATTTACACCAATATTGTTAATATATCGACGATATATCCTGATATACCCTTCTCTGAGCGAACCGATACGATATCAATATCAATATGGCCTTGTATTTTTTTTGAGACGAAGGAGGGTGTGGTCCCTAGAAAGGAACCCACCACAAATGTATTCGATTAGAACTTAGCAACGATTACAACTTATGGTTCATACGTAACCATACCAAAGGCTTAAAAAAATACATGTTTCGCCACATAAGCTTTAAAGCTCTAGAATGACCCAGCGCATTGCCGCACAAGAAAGTATTATTCTGGAAAATCTTCTTGTTTCTCGCACACCAGATGGCCCACAGCAAGACAAAAGGAACAGCTACATTCTCCTGAGTGTTGCCGCATACCACCCTCGCCGCCCTCTAGTAAGATTCACTATTTCCCGGCCTAAGCCAAGACAAGTCCGCCTGCTCCCAAACCTCTCGTGACGAAACACATCCAAAAAAGAGATGCTCTGAATCTTCCTGTTCGATGCCGCATCTGTCGCAGACGGTGTCCTCGCTTCCAAGTATCCTTGCCCTACGGATCTTTGAGAGTAGTCGCCCATGCCGCATCAACCACATGAAGACCTTTATTTTCATTGGAACCTTGCTAGCCCAAATAATCTTGTATATCCGATCTTCCTCCCCCTGCTCTGTCCCTTGCAACCTGCAGAAAAATTTGTACACCTTCACATAGAAGTTCCCATCTGTCCACACAAAGTGATCTCTGATATGGCCTTCTATTGAACAGATTCAAAAGGATGCTACATGTGTTTCAAGTGTAGATATGTTTCTATTCCGCTTTTTCAATATGCAAATGATACTACTTTTGGCAATGTGGTTAAAGTAAAGGCATTTCTATCACCTTGGATCTCTTTGGCAAAGTCTCGATTGCCAAAGTCCACAACTAGATCGCCTTTCATTCCATTTGGTCTCTTTTAGGAGGTAGCGAATGCATGTGGACGAGCCCTTGGTAACCCTTGTCTTATTTGGGGCTTCTGATCTCATGTGGCAGATTTAGACAACCAAATAGAGGTCGTTGGTTAAAAGCTGGAAAAAAATGGATGGTTATACGGCATCTTGCCTTTCGAGGGGTGGTCACCTGGTATTGTTCAAGTATGTTCTCTCAAGCATCCATATATTCTTTCTCTCAATTGCAATGATGTTGGTCAAGATTTGTTGGAAAATTAAAATTAAGATTATTATGAGATGTTTTTATATAGCAAATTTGACTAAAAGACATGAGGCTGATTGGAAACTCATGGACAAAAAAAATTGTTATTATCAACTTGGGGTGGGATGGACATCTCTACTTCCCTGAATGGGGGGAGGGAGGAATTTGTTATCATCAACAAGGACAGTTGGTCCAGAAGGAACTTAGTGCTACTAATGTAAAAGAGTGTTCCCACAAATAGGTGGGTGGTTTGTTCCTAACATAGATGGGTGGAGACACGTGTATCAATCAACCATTTTGTTTTTGCACAAACTTTGGTAGTGCCAACATAGTGTAGAGGCAACGACACCAGTTTCTGAAAGGTCAATTTAGTGTGAGTGTGTGGTGTCTTCAAGATGGAGCATGTTCAAACGCTTCATCAAATCTTCAAAGTCCCTTCTAAGAATACTACGGACTAACCATCACCATCAGTAGTGACAGCTCTAGCAGTATGAGTAGGATAGTCATGCTTGCTATAGTAAACGGCCTTAGAGTGCTCTGTTTTGTGCAAAAAGTACATTAAAAGGTTACTTGTCCTCAGTCTGGTATGGAGCAACCACAACCACGTCCCTTGTATAGGTCACAGCCTCCTTACTCAAATGGGGCAGCAAGTGCAATAATCTGGCCCTGGATCTCGACAACAGTGTTTATGTGAGAGACTGCTAGATAGCTCTGAGTGTTGTAGGCCTCCTCAATAGTTGGCAAAGAGGCGACAGTAATCATCTGGTCTCAAGATGCAGAGCTCTCGCCCTACGACTGTGGATGTGACCCCTACAACCAGTTTCGCTAGCGATACCATGGCCACGGTGCGGTCTACTGATGTAGAATGTTTGGTGCGCTCCTCTGCGGAGCCACCTTGTGGGGAACCTCGAAGTTGTGGCTCTCTACGAGAGGAACGATTTCGAAAGCAGTATTTTCGATGCGGATTGAAGGAGGCGAGGAGGTTGCGTCGACTGGAGGTGTATCGATGCGTGGACGTGCCCGTAGGTTGTGGGGTTTCGGGCAAAGGAGGGGAGCTAGAGGCTCATTTCCTTGCGATGTAGGCGGTGGGCCCTGTTATGCTGCAGGTGCGGTGGATGGAGGAAGTCGCCATGAGGGTTCAGGGCCGGATGGTTTGGTGGAAGAATTTGGAGCGGTACTGGAGGGCCGAGAGGTGGTCCTGGCGGAGGGGCCATGGATGTTGTTGGAGGGGATTGAAGAAGAAGTGATGGAGGCTCAAGGGGAGGTGGGGAAGGTCTGGAGAAGGAGGTTTTGTTGTGTCTCTATCTGGTTCCACCGTCGGGGGTCTCAAAGGTTTCTCAGTGAAGCTATTAACCTGGAATGTAAGGAGTCTGGGGCAGTCTGTGAAGCGGTCGGCAGTGGGTAGAATGTTGTCTGAGCAGAGAACGGACGTAGCCATGTTGCAGAAAACTAAGCTTTCGGGGGATGTAAGTGGCAAGTCGAGGGAGATTAGGGGGCCTAGAATGGAGGAGTTCAAGTACATATAGGCTATCAGGGTGACTGGGGGTATTGTGATGTGTTGGGATGAAGCTTTGCTAGAGTTAGCGAATGTGGAGGTTCGTGAGGCATTCTCGCTTTCGATCTTGTTGTGACACAGGGCGATGGCTTGGTGATTCTAACTACGAAAGTTTATGGTCCTTACAATGGGGATGGTATTGGCGGCCTAGTGGAAGAGATGTGGATGGTGAGGACGAGGTTCCTGAAAGCTGCATGGATCGTTGTTGGGGACTTTAATGTGATGTTGGATCCGGAGGATTGGCCCGGGGGTCGTGGAGGGAGAGATTGCGGATTTTCGATGTTTACGGAAATGGTGGATGATTTACGACTCCAAGTGGTAGATGTTGCCGGTTGTAGATACACGTGGCGGAGTTCGCGTTCTTGCTCCCGCATTGATAGATTCATGATGTCATCTGAGGCATTGATGGCCTTTCCTTTGGCTAGAGCTTAGGCTCTTCCCCGAAATGTTGTCGGATCGCATATCGTTGCTTTGGTGTTCTGGGGAGTCTGACTGCCCGCGTTCGTTCTTCATATTTGAGAGGGTGTGTCTCTTGGAGGAGGGATTTGTTGAGATATTTTGTATCTCTATGGTTTTATTTATGTTTTTCTGTTTATCCAGTCTATTTTATGTAATTTTCCCGTAGCTTTTCTCCTATATAAGAGAGCTCTAGGGCTATGAGGAATACAGTTTTTCTTTCAGGTCTTTCCACATAGTATCAGAGCGATGATCCTAGACCAGAGCATGTGCCCATAAGCCCCACCCCACCAAAAGCCCTAAGTGCCTCCGCGCCTCCGTGTCGCACATCCATGCCTCTACGTCGCGCCTCCACACCGCAACGCCACCCTACACGCCTCACGCACCTCCCGCACCGTGTTGCCGGCCTGCCTGCGCCGCTGCGAGCCTTTCTGTGTGTCGTTGCGCGCTGCTGCAATCCATGCGGCTCGCCATCACATAGCAGTCGCCTCGAGCTGCTCTTTGTTGCCTCAGACTCCTCACTCTTGGGTTTCTAGGTTGTAGCGTGACTATCTAAAACACCCTAGTCACCAAAAGGAGTCACCAAAGAATGGAAGTGGTTGTGGTATGAGTCTACACCCACAATCATCTTCCCACATGTCCGTGTAGACATTATTCTTAACAATGTGCAACCCTAGTCTTAGATATTATTATCGTCATGTCGGAAACAAAGCAGAAATTCCATCCTCGGGTGCCTTCAAAGGTCCAGCACCCATTGTGAAGATGGATGGAATGAATTATGAATTGTAGGTCATGCAGTTCATGAGTTTAATGCAATGTAATGGCAAGAAGCATATCCTTACATAGGAGGATCCTGTTGACAAGATTGGGGTTGACGCCTCATCGGAGGCAGATGATGCTTATGCACGTGTATGGCTTTCTGGAACAGTATCCATGGAGATAGCCAATGACATATTGAGTCAGCCCACGGCGAAGGCTATGTAGGACATTTTTGCTGCTACATACTCTCCGGCGAAGAACAAGTATAAGATTCAGCAACTTCAACACGACATCTTCACGTCGAAGCAGAATGGTTGTCCTCTTCATACCCTTTACACTTTTCTAAGGGGTATGTTTGAGAGGTTACATGGTTACATTTCCTTGACTGCTACACAGAGCAGCTCAAGCCATATAAGGATTCGGTGATGACTGGAGTCTTCCTAGCAGCTCTTGACCCAGAGTATGATGCAGCTAGAACACAGATTCTTACTGACGTCGCGATACCTCCAATGGAGGAACCATATCGCAGGTTGAGTAGGCTCTCCATATCTTCTGGTGGTACTCAGTTGTCTCAGATGTCCTCAATCATGGCAGCATCTCGCGACAGAGGAGGCCATTCACAGTTTCATGGTCAAGGTGGCCGTGGCAGGGGAGGGGGTAGTTGGCCCCATTGTCAGCCTTGTACTTATTGTCACAAACTAGGTCTCTTTGAGGAAACATGCTATTCCAAGCATGGGTTCCCAGCTTCAGCACGTATCGCAGAACAGATTCAGTAGGCTAGCAGTTCCTCACCTGCATATGATAAGAGATTTGGCGAACTTGTGGCAGGACTCATGGAGATTATACCTACTCCAGGGTCAACCAGGCCTCCTTCTGAATCCTCAGAGGTAGTTGCATCTACATCAGCATCTACATCAGGTACAGTATATGTCGTTACTAGATGTTACAGGGCAGACTTATCAGAATGGATCATGGATTCAGGTGCATCCCATCATCTCTGTGGTGACAGAGGTCAATTGAGTGCTTTCAGTCCAACCCAGCTCGGATGATCTGTTGTGATAGCAGATGGGACACTCTCCCATTATTGGTCAGGGGGAGGTGCAGTTAACTCCTGCAATGGGACTTCAAAATGTTCTTTATGCTCATGAGCTTTCCATGAATTTACTATCTATTAGTCAAATCGCCAAGGATTTACATTGTCGTGTCATTTTTGATCTGTCTCGCCAAGGATTTACATTGTCGTGTCATTTTTGATCCGTATGCTCTTGTGTTTCAGAACATTTTCACGAGCAGGGTGATGGTTCTGGCCGTGAGCAAGTTCGCTGCAGACTGGTGCAATCTCCTTATGTCAATGTCTCTTCTCTCCACACTGGTTATGTCTCCCTATATGTGGCATCTTCGTTTTGGTCATCTTCCTCTACAAAAGTTGCGTCACTTTCCTCCACAGATTTCTCCTCGCTCTACCTTTCAGTGTGAGGTCTGCCATCTTAGGAAGCATCATCAATCCACTTTCCAGAGTCGTCAAGGTCGGAGTAGTCATAGTCTGTTTGAGTTAATTCATTTTGATATTTGAGATCTCAGTCGTGTCCCATATCATCAAGGGCATAGATTTTATCTTGTTGATGAGTTTTCAAGATTGTCATGGGTCTTTCTTCTTAAAAACAAGCCTGATGTCGGTCATGTTATTCAGTCCTTTATTAATGAAATAAGGAACATTTTTTAGTAAAAATCAAGTTTATACGTTCTGACGGTGCCTTGGATTTTTTTAGTATTCAGCTTGCCCAATTTCTTGCATCCCATGGTATTGTGCATCAACCATTTGTGTGTATACTTCCCAACAGAATGGGGTGGTTGAACGAAAACATCACCATCTTCTGGATGTTATCATAACTCTTTTGATTCAGAGTCGTGCTCCTCATTCGTACTGGGGGATGTGATTCTAACTGCTAGTTACCTAGTAAATCGTATGCCTTCTTCGATTCTAGGGGAAAAGATCTCGTTCTTGATTGTGTTTCCCGAGATGGATCTTTTCTCACTCACGTCTTGTGCCTTCGTTCAGTGACTTTTGTTCACCAGATGTCTCCTGGTTTTGACAAGCTAGAGCTGTTAAATGTGTGTTTGTCGAGTACTCCAAGACCCAAAAGGGATATCGTTGCTTCGACCATGTTCGGCGAAGGTATTACGTTAGTGCAGATGTCACCTTTTTTGAGTCTATTATGTACTTCTCTCCTACAGGTGACAAGCTCATTTCTTCATAGGATGGGGAAGAGGTCTATATGTCTCTACCTCCGATCTCTGCTACACCATCATCACCACCACCGCCACCTCCTCCTCCACCACCACCACCTCCTCCCACACCTACTTTCTTTCCCAAGATTCACCAGCGTCGACCTCGTGTTCATGTACCTCCTCCATCATCCAGCACGCTCAAGTTATGTTCTGAGCATTTGAGTTCTTCTAATGGCAGCGGTGATTTGCATGTACAGCTTGAGGTGCAGGATGTACAGGATGCTACATCTTCTGTGAGTACTGAAGACCTGGATATACCTATTGCTATACGGAAGAAGAGGCGTCCATGCACTATGCATCCTCTTGCTTCCCATGTTTTTTGGACCATCTTTCCAAGGATTTTCAGAAGTTTGTTGTGGGACTGTCAGTTGTGGAGATACCACGATCCTATCAGGGGGTGCTGAAGAGTAGTTAGTGGCGTCTGGCGATGGAGGAAGAGATGGCAGCTTTACAGTCTCGAGGTACGTGGAGTGTTGTACAGGCCCCTCCAGGTGCGTCTGTCGTAGGCAGCAAGTGGGTGTTTACTATGAAACACCGAGCTGATAGTATTGTGGACAGGTATAAAGCCAGATTGGTTGCTCGTGGGTTCACCCAAACTTATGGGGTGGACTATAGTATCAGGATACTTTTTCTCTTGTTGCGCGACATTCTACGCTGTGGATTCTTATTGGTGTTTTGGTGGTGCATGACTGGCCACTTTTCCAATTGGATGTCAAGAATACCTTTTTTGTATGGAGATTTGCAGAAGAAAGTCTGCATGCAGTAACCACCAGGGTTCGTTGTTGAGGGGCAGTCCGCATGGCCTCAAATTTCAACGAAATTCGGTCAAATTTCTGTCGAATATCGATATCCAGTCGAAATCAAAATTCGACAGAAATGATCGAAATATGGGGGTCCTAGTACAAAAAATGACTGAAATTCCGGTCGAAATTCCACCAAAATTTTGTTTTGGTCGATACCGAAATGGTGACCGAAACTGACATTTAGGGCCTTGGAGTCCAGTATGGTATGTCATCTCCACAAGGCCATATATGGCCTTAAGCATAGCCTGAGGGCTTGGTTACAGAATCTCTCAGAGTTGATTGAGCAGAACGGATTTGTCAACTCTACTGCAGATCATTCTCTTTTTGTAAAGAGAACTCAGCAAGGTACGGTTTTTGTTCTAGTGTATGTTGATGACATAGTTGTTACTGGCAATGATGAACAGGTCGTTCAGGCAGCCAAGGATTTCCTTGGGCGGCAGTTTGTGACCAAGGAAGTGGCAAGCTACATTGCTTCTTTGGCTTGGAGTTTGCGTGAAATCAGTACAGTATGATTATGACGCAAAGGAAGTATGTTACTGATCTTCTATCTGAAACGGGCATGACAGGATGCAGACCTGCTATTACAGCAATGGATCCCAATGCTAGGATCTATGATGATGACTCTGAGGAAATGCATAAGAGACGTTACAGAGAGCTAGTGGGGAAGTTGTTATATGTTACTATTACCAGGCATGATATATCATTTGTTGTGAGCAGAGTCAGTCAGTTTATGGAGCAACCCAGACAGGCCCACATGGATGCAGTTTGCATGATCTTAAGATACCTGAAGTCTTCTCCAGGGGCAGGTCTTCTTTTCAGAAGAGATACATCTCTTATAGTCATTGGATATACAGATACGGATTACGCTGGGTGTCTCAAAGACAGGAAGTTCACTTCAGGTTTTATTGTGTTTGTTGGTAGCTCACTGGTTTCATGGAAGAGTAAGAAACAGACAGTTGTTGCTCGATCTAGCGTTGAATCAAAATATAGAGCTATGGCTCAAGGGAGCACGAAAATGATGCGGGTTAAGTCAGTTCTAGCTGACCTAACAATTGAGGTTCCTCTTCCAATGCATCAAAAATGTGATAATCAAGTGGCTCTGTTCATTGCTAATAATCCAGCCTTTCATGAGAGAACTAAGCACATTGATGTAGATTGTCATTACACTCATGATTTGATACAAAAGGGACTTATTTCCACTTCTCATATGACATCAGGATATCAGATTACAGACATGTTTACCAAAGCTCTTACAAGGGGTCCTTTTCACCGTTGTTGTTCCAAGCTGAGCATGGTTGATATATATGCTCCAGCTTGAGGGGGAGTGTTGAGATATTTATATCTCTACAACTTTATTGGGGACTTCTCACCCACTAGTCATTTTGGGGACCTCTCACCCACTAGTCATTTTTAGTTTTTTTTTAAAAAAGAGTGAACAGTCTTTTCTTGGGGGAAAAGAAGCCAGTATGATGTCTCAGTTAAGGCCCGGTCTCTTATAACATATTTGTCACATGACATACGTTGTGTTATAGGCCTCAGGAGGGTTCCTTCGTGGACATGAGCGGGGGGACAGGCGGCGTGGGTCGGGATGAGGGAGGAGGAGAAGCTACGATCGTCGAGCACGGATGGGTGCAGGTGCAATCTAGGAGAAAGAGAAGGACCCTGTCGTCGAGAATGCAAATGGAAAAGAACGGGGTTTTGCAGTGGGTAAAAAGAGAAAATCCTATCAAAAGGGGTAGCTTTCGTTGTGGGGTGATGGATCATTGGCCGAGTCAAAACCGTGAACCAATTCGTTGCTTCAGGTTCTTCGGTTTTTCTCATCGGAGCACGGCATGTAGCCGTAGATCTCATCCCGAGGCCAAAAAAGTCCTGTCAATTGCTAGATCCTTTACTCTGGTGGTGGAGGGCAGGAGCGCAGAATCCCTGTTCGAAGGGACGTCGGATGTGGGTTTGTCCACAGAGGCAAGATTTCTGGGTGACGTGAAGATGATAACCCCACGGAAGTTCCTGGCACGAGGTTTGAACCGCAGGGAGTCGGAGATGCTGGAGGGGTTGTTGCGCTCGGGAAGATCGTTGCTCTGTTGGAGGCCTCTGTGTCTTTCAAATGGGTTGATTTTAAACATTTAAATCGGATTATGATGCAAGGAATCCCCTTTGAGAGGCAGAGTTCGATCCGGGTACGGAGGATCCTGCGGGGATTGCTGAGGTTCTGAGCATCGAGTGTGGGGTGCTCTCCCATGGTGTGGACTTGAACCTTCTGCTTCGGGTGCGCGGCTTCCACCCTTAATGTTTGGGCTGGTGGGAGGCGCAGGAGTGTGGCCACATCTTTCGGTTTGAGATCTCTTTGACCTCTAACGAAAACAAGGGCTTCGTACAAAAGCTCGTGTGAGGGGGCGTCGGGAGGTCGGAAGTGTGGCGGCGAGGCGAAGGGGCCGGAGTAGGAGACACCTCCGATGATGATTTCTCGGCCAGTTGAAGCGTCGCTTGATTTCCGCAGGGAATTCGATTCGGCACAATTACTTGGAGAGATTCCTTTCCGAGCGAGGTGGTTATCTTTCCAAAAATGGTGGTTTCTTCCATTCAAGATATTTTGGTCAAGTCGTATTTAGTGGGCCTAGGGCTCAGGTTTTGGCAGGCCCAAAGGTCTCGGTTCCGCCCGAGCCCGATACATGCCCCAACTCGATTGCGTCTTTGAGGGGCTAGTTGGTGGATCCAGCAAGAGATGGTTCTCCAGGAGGGGACCAGGATCCGGTTCGTGACATTCCAATCCGGGAAAATGCAGTGGACACGTTGCTGAAGACTTCCGAGGAGCTCCCTGCACCTCCTACAGCTCTTTTGGCAGGGACTCTCCCGATGGAGGCTGGCTGTCGTTCAGATTGTCAAGCCGGGGGTGACGGAGATTTACCGCTAGCGCTAGATGGGCATGCGGAACTGGGGACGGCGATTAAAGGGGTTGTGATTGTTCGGATTATGAAAAGGAGGAGAACAGTTTGGTGTGTGGGAGGATGGAAACAGAGCGGAGGAGTTCAAGCACCTTTTTCTTGGGGCCCACGGTATAAGAGTTGCACAAGGGAGTTACAGAAGGCGGGGTTTCAGTTGGCGGGGAGCATCCGCCTAAACCTAGAACTGGTCCAGGGGGATCGTTGTTGGCATCAGGTGTTAGAGGGAAAGGGCCTTCTCAGGAGTTACCGAGATTTGGTACTGTGTATAAGAAGCTGGGGTCGGATTCGAAGAGGCGCACGATGGTAAGGCCGACGGTCTCAGAATCAGTGAGTCAAAGGAAGGCTTAGCTCCCTACGATTAAGGAGGAGGAAGAAATAGAGGAGAGTTCGTCAGCATCTCTAGGGGCCCTAGCTATTTCAGCGTGCTGGATAGGGAGTTGGCGACTAGCCTAGATATTGTACCACCCTCTAGTGTTGGAGTATTTGGTAGTGCACCTATTGAGTTGTAGCAGGGTAAATGGATCCTGGAGAAGATCCATTTACCCCATCTTGTGTTTAGTCCCATACCGCCCAGTGGTGGGACTTGGAGGCTCTGGGAAGGCTATATAAGGAGCCCCAGACCTCCTGTACTCATTGAGAAAATCAATAGAGAAACACGCCCCTTAGAGGGCTTCTCCCGTGGTTTCATCCCGCTCCTCACGGAGTAGGGTTCCACGTTAAAATCCCGTTCTTATTTTTGTTCTTTATCTTTTCCATGTTCGCTTCCGCATTCTTCATATTTTATAACATGGTATCAGAGCGGGTCGATTCTCGAGGATTTTTAAGTTTTGTATTCTATGCGAGATTCGTTTCTTTGAAGTTCTTGTTATTGATGTTTGGAGATTTGAGAGTTCAAGTTCCTAGGGTTTTCTTGAAACCCTTGTTCTGTTCGCCGCATCTTGATTCTCGTGCATATAGAACGAGATGAATCTCGTACAGGAGCAGCGCCGTCATCAACTTCCTGTTCAGATCGCAGCGGCCCTCTTCAGATTCAGGCCTTGCATCATCTTCCAGCCCTAGCCGCAGCAGCGGCACTGTGCCTTCCTCCTCATCACAGAAGGAGAAACGGCATCATCTGATGCGCCTCTTCATCGCGCACATCCAGCAAAGCCCTCGCGAGCATCCAGCAAAGCCCTCAAGCGTGCAGGCCCGCAAAGCCTCCAGGGCTCTGCACAGGGGGGCTGCGCAAGAAGCCCCAACGTCGCCTCTCGCGCACCTCGGTTCCTCTCCAAGTCATCACGCGCAGGCTGCGCGATTCAGATCTTCCTCGCACGAATCCTCTCCAGAATCTTCAGCGTGAAGCCCCAAGCATGCACCCCCTGGCGCGAGCCCAGCAAGACCCTCCATCTCCAACCTGCTCCAGTCGCAATTCAGGCGCAGTCCAAGGCGCGAGTCCATCTCCAACCCGCTCCAGGCAACGGGCCCGTGCCCTCGCGCCTCTTCTCCAGGCGCTTCTGCTAGCGGCGCCTCCCGATGGCGATGCCTCCTCGCGCGCACACTCCAGATGATACCTAGGCGGAGGCAACAGGCTGAAACTCCATGGGAGCGAGCCCTCCTCGCGCGCACACTCCAGATCGCCCCTCCTCCGCGTAGGCGCATCACCCTTGTCAGCGCTCCAGTCGATCGGCTCTACTGCGCACAACAGTGCGCCCTCATCTTCCGCGGCGGCGCATGTTGGGATGGAATCTTTCGTGAGAGGGTTCCGTGGGAACCCTAAATTAGGGCCACGGTTCCTTTCTTAAAAGAGAAATTCCTTTTTTTCCCCGCAGTTTCAAGGCCCAAATTTGGGTTGGGGCTGAAAAAAAAGGGTGGGGCCGGTGCTCATTAAAGCCCAAGTGGGCTGATGTTTGTAAAAGGGGGTGTTTTAAAAGAAAAATGACAAGGGAGATGGGCCGAAAATAAAAAAAATCTGTTTAAAAAAAAGGGTCGCGTACAAAAAAAAATCCGCTTCAAAAAAAAAGGTCGCGTACAAAAAAAAAGAAGAAATCGTACGCAGTGAAAAAAAGGGAGTTTTTTTTTAAAAAAGAGACGCGTACAAATTTAAAAGCCGTACGCAAAGTATTGATGGAAAAGCCGAAAAAAATGATGAGTGAAACGTCTTATAAAAGAAAAAAAAGAGGAGTGACGGCTTACAAAAAAAAATTGAAAGCCGCAAGGAAATTTTTTGAATGTACATCATTTGTTCATGTTTGTTTTCCCTATTATGTTGTCTTCTCCCAACTTTGTCGATTTGTCTGTCTTCCGACAAGTATGGGAGAAAGGGGGAGTATATATGTAGAGTCACAGGTCTTGTATTCCAGATCCAGATTCAGATACCAATCTCCAGACCAGCCAGTTGATCAGACTCTACAGTTTGGTTTCAGACTCGACGATCATTGTTTCCGAGTCTCCAGTTTCAGACACGCACGAGTGTGCGGTCATTTTCAGATGAGCATATGTTGCCATCATCAGTTCGTGGTCCCCATCATTCTTGTTGTTGTTCGGCCGGAGTTTTCATGTGATCCATAGGGACTCCAGAGTAGAGGACCATTCCCTATGCCATTGAGGGCAAGGGTTTTCATGTGGTATCATAGGTACACCAGAGCAGTGCACCATTCTCTGAGCCAGATGGGAGAGACTCGGTTCTCCGACGAGGAGACTTCAGGTGCAGTTTCAGACTCGATGGTCAGATTCCGAGTCTTCAGTTGACTCACACTCCAGCCCGTTCGTCCTCCTCACCTGCACGGCATGAGAAGCAACGTCCTCGACTGCAGCATGTGCGCGTTGGGTTGATATTGTCCGTAGTGTCTTGTAGCGTGAGTTGAGTTTCTTTCTGTTTGTTTGTCCAAGCTGAGCATTGCATGCTCCATCTTGAGGGAGAGTGTTGGAGTATTTGGTAGTGCACCTATTGAGTTGTAGCAGGGTAAATGGATCCTGGAGAAGATCCATTTACCCCATCTTGTGTTTAGTCCCATACCGTCCAGTGGTGGGACTTGGAGGCTCTGGGAAGGCTATATAAGGAGCCCCAGACCTCCTGTACTCATTGAGAAAATCAATAGAGAAACACGCCCCTTAGAGGGCTTCTCCCGTGGTTTCATCCCGCTCCTCACGGAGTAGGGTTCCACGTTAAAATCCCGTTCTTATTTTTGTTCTTTATCTTTTCCATGTTCGCTTCCGCATTCTCCATATTTTATAACATCTAGGAAGAAGCAACGGATGTCTTAATGAAAGTGGTGTCCTGGAACGTTAGCGGATTGAGCTGCCCTAAAAAAGAGGCTCGGAGTTAGAAATGTTATCGCAGAAGCTCAGGCGGACATCGTGTTGTTGCAAGAGACGAAAATAGAAAGGGAGGGGGAAGCTTATGGAGGGACATCGGAGGTGGTGATTCTTTCAAGTTTGCAGAGGTTGTTGGAGCGATAGGAGGTTCGTTGTCGGGCTGGAAGTTGGCGAAGTTTGAAAAGTTGTGGGAGTGGAGTACTAGCTTCTCCCTCTCGGCAGCTCTCAAGAGGCAAGAGGATGGGATTGTCCTCACGGTTACTAATGTGTACGGCCCCATGGGCACTGGGAGGAGCTGCTTGGCGGATGACCTGACTCAGATGATGGAGGCCAGGGAGGTGAAGATCTAACTTTTTGGTGGCGACATCACCTTACTCCGCTTCTCGAGGATCGCCCCTGCGAGGTGGAGGGAGGGATGTAGGATCGGAGGATTTTTGGAACATTGTCCACTTGAAGGGACTGTCATTATTGATGCAACTGGGTGTGCTTACACTTGACACAATGTGAGGTCGAGATCCAGGCTGGATCGTTTTTTCCTCTCAACGGTAAGGTTGGAGACCTTCCCGCTTTCCTGAGCGTGGGCCCTGCCACGGGCTCACTCAGTCAGACCACATGTCGATTCTTTGGACGTCTGGGGAATGCACGAGGCCAAGATATTTCTTCAAGTTTGAGCGGGCATGGCTTTTGGAGAAGGGCTTTAGGAAGGAAGCGGCGGTCCTTTGGAGGAGTTGGAACCCTCAGGGTTCAGTGGTTGGGCGTCTGGCGGCCAAGTTGGGATCTTCGAAGAGGTTTCTAATGGATTTTGGGAGGCATGTGAGGGCGAAGCGAAAGGAGACGAGAAGAGCGGTCCACGATGGGGTGGTTCGCTTGGATGGGCTAGAAGATCAAAGGGGATTATCCAAAGAGAAGCTAGCTAAATGTGCGCATCTTATGGAGGAGTTGTGGATGGAGGACCGCAAGGAGGAGGTAGAGTGGCGCCAAAGACCAAGGTAGAAATGGCTGAGAGAAGGGGATGCTAACACTAAATTCTTTCACGTTGTGGCATCCAGTAGAAGGAGAAATTTTATACATGCGGTGGAGGTGGATGGGGAAACGGTGGTAGGGGATGCGCAAGTGGGACAGGCTCTCAAAAACCATTATGTGTGGCATACTCATAGGAGGAGGGGCGAAGGGTCGGGCTGACGAGGGAGAGGAGCAGAGTTGTTGTCGGTTGCGCATGCGGACAACCTCTAGTAGCGCCTTTTGAGGAGCAGAGATTAAGAAAGTTGTGTGGGGGCTCAATGCAGATGGAACCCCTAGTCCGGATGGATTTCCAGTTTCTTTCTACCGGGAATTTTGGGACATGCTAAAGGACGAAGTGGTAGAGATTGTTAATGAATTCAGAGACGGCAATAGGGGATTTGAGAAAGTCAACAGAGCTCTCTTGTTCCTCCTTCCCAAGAAGGAGCATCCGGTGAGAATAGAGGATTACATGCCTATTGCGCTCTCCAACACAATATATCTCATAGTGGCAAAGATCCTAACGAATAGGCTCAAGGTAGTCCTGGACTCGATCGTCCTCCTGGGTCAATCTGCTTTTATCCCGGACAGACAGATGGCAGATGCTCTCGTTATGGCATAAGAGATATGTCTCCATTGGAGGCGTTCAAATATGAAGGGAGTGATATGGAAGATTGATTTGCTAAGGCCTACGACTGTGTAGAATGGAACTTCTTATGGGCATCTCTTCGGCATAGGGGCTTTCATGATCAGTGGATTGCTTGGATGAAGAGATGTGTTGTGACTTCCTCTTACTCTATACTGGTAAATGGTAGGTATGAGGGTGGTTTTCTCCAACCACAAAGGAGTTCGTCAATTCTGGTGGTAGATACTTTGGCGGTCCTGTTCAAGTGCGCAGTACAGGATGGTTGGTGTGAGGGATTTCATCTAGGGAGCATAGCGGTCCCTCTCTTGCAATACGCAGATGATACATTGATTTTTTTGGGTAGCTCTGATGACATGTGCAGAAGAGTGTCGCAGCTGGTGGGGGCTTTTGGTAGCTTATCAAGTGTGGTAATTAATAGGAGCAAGTCGACGATGATTACGATGGGATACTCGGAGGACGAGAGTGTTTCTTTGGCGGAATTACTTGGCTGCCCGTCGGGGGAGTTACCGATTACCTTCCTTGGACTCCCCTTGGTGGCAAGTAAACTCAGGAAATATGACTGAGATATGGTACTTCAATGGTTAGAGCAACGCTTGGCTGGTTGGAAGGCGGTTACTCTCTCAAAAGATGGTAAGTTGGTTCTCTTAAATCATGTGTTGTCGGTCATTCCCATTTTCTTTTACTCCACTAGGATGATGCCGATTGGCGTAAGGAGGAAGATAGAAACCATGATGAGGAGGTTTTTCTGGTCAGATGGAAAGCAACAGAAACATGGTTTGCACTTAGTGGGCTGGGATGAGGTGACGAGAGCTCGGAGTGAAGGCGTCTTGGGTATTAGAGATGTGGAATGCATGGACAAGACGCTCCTGGCGAAATGAGTAATCCGTATCTAGGGGGTTCGGACAGGTTGGTGGAGAAGCTATTGCGGGAGTTGTACGGTGTGAAGGAGGCTTTGGAGGCAAGGAGGAGTCGTTTTAAATCTCCGCTATGGGCGGGTGTCCGTGTAACATTACCACTATTGGCGTCGAGGATGCGACCGAAGGTGGGTGGAGGGGAGGTGTTTCGGTTCTGGAATGATGACTGGATAGGGGAAGGAAAATTGAGCTCCCGGTTCTAGAGATTCTTCGCCTCGGCTGCTTTGAAGGACTGCACGTTGGTCCAAGCGGGGATGGGGGTCTGGGTCCTAGATGCCGAATTTTATGACGGAGTTCTCTGACCAATGCATAAAGGACTTGAACAGGTTGCAGTCGGAGTTGCTGTCATTGGGGTGCATTATCCAAGGCAGAGATCATTATGATTAGACCGATGGCAGGTTCTCGGTCAAGAAGATTTACGCGGATTTCAGGAGGGGTGCGGTGGAGACTAATGACAAGCTTTGACTGGACATGAAGATCATTTGGGCTAGTAAAATTCTGTGCCGGGTCAAAGTCTTTCTTTGGTGCTTTACAAAAGGCAGGTTGTGCAATAAAGAAAGGAGGGGTAGGTTGTTTGATATCCAAGATAGTCAATGTGATAGATGTGGTGGGCAAGTAGAGGATATAGAGCATCTTTTTTTCACTTGCCCAAGCTCGGTCCAAGTCTAGAGGGAGATTCGTTTGCCTTGGCTTTCGACTGTGAGGGTTGATGATTTTTGGCATTCTGTGAGGACCGTAGGCTGCAACTCCTCGGATGATGTCTCCTTGCCCTTCGCTACCCTTTGGGCTATTTAGGGTGGAAGGAACGACCTCCTCTTCAAGGGGCGGAGTTTCTACCCGGAAAATGTATTATCCCATTGTAATTCTCTTTTTCGTTTCCAGCTATCCAGGTAATGTACTCTTTAAGCTATTAATATATTGATTTCATGGTGAATCCCAACTCGGGATCTCACCCTATTTTCCTCTTTAAAAAATCTCTACAGCTTTATTTATGCTTTTTGTTTATCCATTTTATTTTATGTAATTTTCCTGTAGAGCTTTTCTCCTATATAAGAGAGCTCTAGGGCTATGAGGAATACAACTTTTCTTTCACGTCTTTCCACAGGGTTCAAGGAGGTGGTGACAAAATTTTGGGCCAGGTGCTCGGTGATGGTTCGACAACATTCAGGCTCGCTAGCAAGCTTACGGCGCTCAGGAAATTCTTGATAAAGTACAACAGGGAGAAGAGGGTGCAGCGCAAGGCCCGAAAGCAATTAGCTCGAGAGGAGGTTCAACGTCTTGACAGGCTTGAGGATGAGAGGGCTCTGACTACTGATGAGATGGTCGTGAGGAGCAACCACTTTGAGGAGATTTTCAAGGAGGATAAAAAGGAGGAGGTTTCTTGGAGGTAGACATCTAGGCAGTGGTGGCTATGAGAAGGAGATGCAAACATGAGATTCTTTCACGCTTTGGCCAGCGGAGAAGACGCAAGAACCTGATTCACTCGGTTTCAGTTGGTGGGGAGGTGGTAGAGGGGGATCGAGCGATGGGGGTGGCTTTGCGGTCGCATTTCCAAGGCTTCAGCAGGCGACGCGAGAGGGATGGATGGGGATGGCAGGGGAATGGTGTTTCGCGCATCCCTGAGTTAGACATGACTTTGCTGGTGAGAGATTTCTCAGACGATGAGGCCAAACAGGCGTTGTTTCAACTGAATGCAGATGGGGTGCCAGGCATGGATGGGTTCTCGATTCTTTTCTATTGGGATTTTGGGGATGTGATAAAGCAGGACTTGATGGAGGTGCTTGCAGAATTCCGAGATGGCAAATGTGATTTTGAGAGGTTGAACAAGGCACTCATTTTCTGCTTCTGAAGAAGAATACATTGAACATTGTGGAGGATTACATGCCGAGTGCTTTGTCTAATGATCCTTATCTGATTATTGCAAAGATCATAGCAAAAAGGTTGAAGAGAGTGCTTGACAGGATTATTTCGTCGGAGCGGACGGCTTTTGTGCCAGGGAGAGCTATGGTCGATGGCTTGGTTATCACGTCTGAGACGTCGATGCTTTCGAAAGGTAGGAAGTTGATTCTATTGAAGTACGTTCTCTCAACCATTCATATTTTTTTCTACTCCACGAGATTGCTTCTTGTGGGTGTTCGAGCGAGGATCGAGGGTTTGATGAGGCGATTCTTCTAGTCTGATGGGAGGCAACAGAGGAAGGGAGTGCACTTGGTGGACTAGGCAAGGTGATTGCACCAAAGGAAAAGTGCAGCTTGGGAGTTCTTTGGATGGCAGAGATGAACAAAGCATTCATGGCTAAGTGGGTGGTCCGCATTTGGGGAAAATCTGACAACCTACTGTGTAGGCTGATGAGGAAGTTCTATGGGGTGTTCATGTCACGTACCATCATTCCGGGGTGACTGTCGTTGTTGCTATGGAAGGAGATTACTGAGGTGATCTCAGAGTTGGAATTGAAACTAAGATTGGTTCTTGGGGATGGATCGGGATTTTGATTTTGGTAGGATGATTGGATGGGTGATGGGAGTTCAACGATCGGGATATGGATATCGTTTTGATATCCGCAAACATCTGTATCTGTATCCATATATCCGTTTTTGTATATAAATATAGTGATATATTTATTTTTAACCCAATATAACATAATTCCATGCCTTCTTCTACCATATTTGTATAATTTTTATGATAAAACTCATTTAGTAAATTTATACCATGTGTTTTCCATCCAATTAGTATATATTTAAATTGATTATATAGAGTATTTCTAACATTACTCGTATGCGATCAGTATCTGTTTTACATCCGTATCCTTTTTTTAAGGATATGGTAAGATGGTTTTAATATCCGTCAATATCAGTATCCACATTCGTGTTCTTATTCAAAAATGGATAAGGATACGGTAATACTTATATCCGTATCTGTATCTGTCTGTTTGCATCCATACTTGGGAATATGCAGTATGGAGGGAGTCGGGGGTGGTCTGCAGTATAGGAGGAAGGGGCTACGACATGGGAGGAGGGTGTTGAGGGATGACAAGGTGGGAGGGGGCGACGGTGGGGGAGGAGGGGGTTGAGGGTCTAGGACGTGGCAAGGGAGGTGACAGGGGAGAGGGAGCAGAGAGTCGTTCTGACACCAAGTTGAATATCAAAAATGTGATTTTCATATTGGGACGGAGAACCCTTTGGGGGGTTCAACCCGACGCCGCCGCCTGAAGGATCGGCCCGCCCGGGCCATCACTGGAGGTTGAGCGTTGCCTGCGCGCGCCTGCAGCACTGTGCGCTCGAGAGGAGAGCGCTGGATGGTGTCGCGCAAGTGGCTTGGATAGCGGGATGGTGGTGCGCCAGGGGTGTGCCGCCATGCTCACGCGCGCCTCCTAGAAGGCTTGGAGGAGAGCGTCGCGTGAGGGAGAGAACTGGGCGGCGAGGGAGCCGCATGGCTGCTATTGGATGGCTGGCGGCAACGCTGGAAGTCTGACATGAAGAGGAGGGTTCGCCTGAGGTGCTCGCCGCTCGTGCGGCTGGGGGTTGCGCCTGCGATCGAGAAGGGGTCGCGCCGCCTGTGGATGCCCTCGCGCATCGACAGCGAGATTGCCTGGTTCGTCGCGCCTGGGAACTGGTTGTCGAGATCTTCGCCTGGGATGCAGCTTGTCGCGCAGGGGCGCGCGAGTGGGCCGCGCCTTGGAAGATGCTTGATTTCGAAGGAGACCAGGGATTCAAATGACCTGGAAGGCGATGGAGGACTGCGGGGGTTCCCGCTGCGGGATCTGGCAGGGCCATGTTGTCACCGTTGAAGCCTCGATTGGATTTGGAGGCGCCTCCAAGAGAACCGATCTAGGGTTTCACAATGAAAACCTAGATGCCTTTTTGACGATTGGAGTGCAAAACGAATTAGGGTTCTAGATATTGAACCCTAGAACAGAAAATCAAATCTGGAATATTGGCAATCTTCGTGACAATGAATACATAATCTTCAAGAACGAACAATCAAATCTCGAGCATAAATAAAGAATACAAATTCCTCGAGAATCGAACCCGCTCTGATACCATGTTAAGAAATAGAAAGCGGAAGCGAAAACATGGAAAAAGATAAACATCAAAGAAGAACGCAGGATTTAACGTGGAACCCTACTCCGTGAGGAGAGGAATGAAACCACGGGAGAAGCCCCTGAATTGGGCATTTCTTCTATTGAAGTTCTCAATGAGTACAGGAGGTCTGGGGCTCCTTATATAGCCTTCCCAGAGCCTCCAAGTCCCACCATTGGGCGGTATGGGACTAAACACAGGATGGGATAAATGGATCTTCTCCATGATCTATTTACCCTGCTACAACTCAATAGGCGCACTACCAAATACTCCAAGAAGGGTTGTATGCAGTTGGGAAACACAGAGGTTGATGCAGTAGTGGTTGGAGGTGGCACGCATGGCTTGTTGGAGCCATTAAAGTTCAATAGAGAAAGGGTAACCATCTTGCAAGCAGCATTGCACTATGAGTTGAGGCCTCTAGCTCGAACTTGATGCACAAGGTTGTTTCTTGCATCGCACCAAATACAATGGTTGACTAGGGACATGCATGTTGGAAGCCACAAACTTTGGCACAGTGACGTCAATGCAAACCTAAACTCGTTTGGTGTACTTCGTGATTGGAGGGGGAAACTTCGTGTCATTTGGTGGTGGCAGCAAATAGTTTTAAACATTATTGTCTTTTGTTGAGATATTTATATCTCTTTATATTTATTTCTTATTTTTCTTTCTTTCATGTACCTCTCTTGTAATTTACCCAGGGCTTTTCTCCTATATAAGAGAGCCTTATGGTCTCAATAATGAGAAGTCATTCTATTTTCTCCAACATGGTATCAGAGTAACAGTCCTAAACCGGGGTTCCCGTATCTCACCTAAACCCTAGCCAATGGGGTCTTGTGATGATCCAGAGGAAGTTTGTGAATGATCTTCTACTAGAGACAGGTATGACATGGTGGAAGCATGCGACTACCCTTATGGATCCGAGTATGAGATTATATGATGATGACACTAAAGAGGTAGATAAGAGGAGATACAGGAAGCTTGTTGGGAAGCTCGTGTACGCTACCATCACCAGGCCAGACATATCATTTGATGTAAGCAAGGTGAGCATGTTCATGGAGCGGCCCAGGAAGGTTCATATGGATGATGTCTATATGATTTTGAGATATTTAAGGACTTCACCCGGTACTGGTCTTATATTTAGTAGAGGTAAGTCTCTTGAGGTGACCACTTGTGCAGATACAGGTTATGTAGGATGCCCTTGAGACAGGAAGTCTACATCTGACTTTGCTATTTTTGTTGGGAGCTCTCTCGTGTCATGGAAAAGCAAGAAGCAACAGTGATTTCTAGATCCAGTGCAGAATCTGAGTACAGGGCCATGGCACAAGGGAGCATGCAGATGATGTGGATTAGATCATTCCTGACTAATCTTGTTCTTGAGGTTCCTCTTCCCATGCAGCCTTTATGTGACAATCAAGCGGCTCTATTTATTGTCAATAATCCTGCATTTCATGAACGGACCAAGCATATGGAGGTCATTGCCACTATACTAAAAACATGATCCAGAAGGGTCTCATATCCACCTCCCATGTTTCTACTGGAGATCATACAGCTGATATTTTCACCAAGGCCCTTGCTAGAGGTCCTTTTCAGAGATGTTGTTCCAAGCTGAGCTTGATAAACATATATGCTCCAGTTTGAGGGGAAGTGTTGAGATATTTATCTCTTTATTTTATTTCTTATTTCTTTCTTTCATGTACCTCTCTTGTAATTTACCCAGGCTTTTCTCCTATATAAGAGAGCCCTAGGGTCTCAATAATGAGAAGTCATTCTATTTTCTCCAACATCTTCATCTATGCATGTTTTTTGTGATCGACATTGAGAAGGAATGTCATAGAACATGTAACCGTAGAGGATTCCGTTGAAAACATATCTTAGTCGGCGGTTGTAAAAGATTATTCTTCTCTGTTTCTCTTTTTTCGTTGTCGCTAAAGATAGGTAATACGGGTGTTATGATCAACTGAATTTTTTTATGGACAAACTGGATCTTCTTGAAACCATGATTCTTGTCATAGATGTACTTTCAAGCATGATTGTAGTGAAACATCATCCTCTTTCGATATGAACGTGTATACACATGGTAATCGAAATGACATGCATTATACTTTGATTGCCAATGTTTAATAGGACCGTTAAAATGTAGGGACAATCTGTATGCCATGCTCTAATACCAATTGAAGCAAAAAAGATTTTAGGTGGAGAGAATTTTAGGGAAGAGGAAGAAATATGGTGGGTGAGAGAAAGAAAGTAGAAGCTTGTTGGTTGCGCAAGATTTTGGGGAAGAAGAAAAGGCGAAGATGTGTTAGTGGAGAAAGAAGAATAGAGGGGAAGAAGTCAGAGAAAAATCAATTTTTTCTACAACTTAGATTTTCCATAATCTACCCATTAGCCTCTTTAATAAGAGAGCGGATGGTATTAAAAAGTTTATATCAAGAAAAGCAAAACCCTGATAAATCATAACTTGACTCCATAAATTACTCAACCTAATAACTAATTAGAGACCACATGCAATCTCATTATTCAAATAGAAATTGAAATTGCAAAGGAATCGAATGGGACGAAAACAATGATCTCTTAACCTTAATTAGAAATTCTAATTGAACAGAGTCCAATGGATGGCAAACCCTAATTTTATCGTAATCCTCAAGTTTATGTTGCATTATTGTTAGTCTTTGGGCCATCAAGTTGGCTCCCAAAAGTTCGTCACCAAGGATTTGAAGCCATCTTGCAATAATCAAGATCGCTCAAATCTAAAAAAAAGGATGGAGGGTGCTGATTGCCGCTAGAGTCCTGTAAAATTGAAGCATTTCCACTGAAATAAGAAAGTGGTCAATTTGAGATCTCGAGCTTGAGTTCATCAATGTATACCTGCAATCTGAGGAATCTACTACATCAAGTTGTAAGTTATTAAAAAGTAACACAAAATCAATCGACCTTGGGTCAAACCCCCTAATCACCAGGCTTGTCCACTACCCTCATGGGGAGTTGCCCATAATCTACGGTGAACTAAGGAACCTTCATCACGACTTAGAAATATCCTCTCAAAAATCCCTTCTTTACACACCTTCCGTAGGGTTGTAGATATTAGGAAAAGCATATGTCTCTTAGATCGAAGTGAATGTTTTCCCACTCACCTTAAAAGTCAACTATAAAGTGTTCCATTCCAACCCGTAACTAACCCTCCAGATAAACCAATCAAAGCAAGAGCTCAAGTCGTGGATCACCTAGAGAACTCCAAAAATGATTATCCCAAACCTCTATATTTGTTTCTTGTTGGAAAACCAAATCTGCATGCCACTGACCAAGAAGCCTCCCTATTAGCATGTTCTTCCCATGCTTTCCTAAGCAGCTGACGCTCCACGAAAGTAGCTTCATTTGGAAATAGGGTTCTTCTCTCAGTAGACAACACTCCGAAAAAGGTCATCTATTTCTACAACTCCTCCAAGTTTTTCGATCCTTGAGGTTCTCCATTCTCACTATCGGATTTAGAGCCACCAATGTTAGCCAATTCCCTACTAATAGATGAAGAACTGCACGCAGACTCTTGCCAACTTTCACCCGTATATGCCAATCTAAATTCAAGACAATAGCTAGGACCTCCTTCACATTAACACCTTTACCCGAACCCAATGCATCAATTATAGATAGAAAATCCTTGTGGCCCCATAGTACTACCTCTTTCTTGAATAGGTTAGCGAGTCTCCTCAGCAAAATCGATGCAAGCATTCAACGTTGTTAAAGGCCACTCTAAACTCGAGGGGTTCATCAATGAGCCATTTCCTCATGTTGCATGTAAGCTTTTGATGCATACATGTCCATCCTTATGTTTGGCAAAAAAAGGCAAAATTATTTACACCAGGGCTCTTGTTTCCACTAATCGAGCATCATTGGCCTCCTTGCTTACATTGAGATCAATAGCTTCGGATCTAGCACGTATAGGGGAGCTTGGGCCCTTGACAGGAACATCTTCATTCCCCCGATGCAAGTCTGGTAACAATAACATATTAACATGCCCAGATAGCAATGCATAGTCCAAATTCCACAACAGGTCAATAGCTTCGGATCTAGCACGTATAGGGGAGCTTGGGCCCTTGACTGGAACATCTTCATTCCCCCAATGCGAGTCTGGTAACAATAACATATTAACATGCCCAGATAGCAATGCATAGTTCAAATTCCACAACAGGTCAAAGTAAGGTCAGAAAATTTTGACGGTAGAAAATATTTGGTGGAAGAAATTGAAGGAGGAAGAGAAAATGTGTTGATTGCATGGATTTGGGAGAAATGTAGAGATCGCATGGAGGGAGAGGGAGAAAGAGGGGGATAATTGGATAAACTCCAAACTTTGACTTCAACTTGAATTATTCAAAACCATGGACTACCATCCACTTTATATAGGATGGGTGGGATTATAAAAATATAAAGAGAATAAAAATCAAATCGTAAATTCCATAATTGAACTCTAAATATCTCTAACCAACTAACTTAATTGACAGGTGATTTCCTTATTTAGATAGAAATAAAAAATGTACGGACTTGGTTAAAAGGAAATAAATCAACCTAACCCTCATTAAATTATTGACTTCGGTTAAAATTGATGGAAAATACTAGTTGGACAAAATTGAACGGACGAAAGTCCTAATTTTGCCATAATTCTTTGTTCCACGATGCATCACCCGGTCTTTACTTGCATTGAGATCGGTAGTTTCAAATCTAGCACGTGTAGGGGAGCTTGGGCCCATGATAGGAACATCTTCATTCCCCCAATGCAAGTTTAGTAACATATCAACATGCCCAGATAACAATGCAGAGTCCAGATTCCACAACAGGTCAAAGCCAGGTCTGGTATTCAAGTGCTCTAAGTAAAGCTCACAAGAAGCGGTTGTGCCTTGAAAAGGAGTAGCATTTCCTAGAGGAAAATCTTTGAACGAACCCTTACACCATGCCTCAGAACACGTAGCTGGGAAGATACAAAGAGATTTTTTTCTGCTATAAAAAACATGTTGATGGCGACATCTCAGCTTTCCTAACTCGAGGACTGTTGCTCCCCTGTATCACTGGAAACTTGATAGCCATCGTTGAGGATAGAGTGAAAGAGGTGATTCCCACCTTAAAGTCAAGCTAATTTGGTAGGGGTTGAGATCCTTTTAGAATCTCCATAATTACATCTATGTAGGATCCATTTAACAACCCATCCGAGATGGTAGTTTCGCTTTCCCCAATCGATGCAAGGATCTTCTTCATTGATGTCGAGTCTCAATTTCAAAGTTATTCCCATCAATTTGATCATCACGCTCCGAGGTGACTGTGTTGCCATGTTGTGGAGAAGAGGTCTTCTCCATGTCCACACTAATGCCCAACTCATTGCACTCTCAATCTTACACACTTCTGAATCTGTCAATTTACGCACATACATGATGCCCTCCTCCAAGAGGACTACGTCCGCAAAGAATGAAACAGCCAAAGATGTATTAATTGCAGTCATAGCAGACCAACGGCTTCTCGTAGCATGAGTAACAACATCAACCCGAACGAAGTCAAAGCAGGGAGATCCCACCACCTCATGTCGAACACGTTTTTGCCAAAAGCTAAAGGTTGGGCAAGTCCATTAAAAGTGGACATTTTTAACACACTTAATGAGCTTCATTGGGTCACAACATTCGAAAGAGTGAAGCCTCGTGCACCTCCTTAGGCTCAACCTCATTTGTAAAGTTGCAAGTCCCCCCAACCAGTATATCCCTTTTGGCCATTGTTAGTAGTTTACCTTCTAGCTAGGGGGTCTCCTGCCTCAACATGCAAAGGCCTTCCACCCAAGTACCTACCACTAAGACCATCTGACATTCTCCCATAAAGTCTCGTATGCTTGCTGCCCAAGAGTCTCTAGGCAATCCAACCTAGCTTTGACTCTATAGGGAAGCATAAAATATGTACAATTGAACAAGAAGAAATATGAACAAAAATGGTTTATATGGTTTGAGATGGTCATGGAAACCATTCTACTCCATTGGAGAAGGGATCCTCTAGGTATATTTCTCATATTAAACGTCTAACACAAGAGGTGTATGACTCTTTATATAAACTCACCAACAACTCAAGCTTTGATAATGATGATGTGGGAAAAAAAACATGAGGTGTGTAATTGGATCTTAGATAGGATAACTTAGCCATTTTGACTTCACTATTTTCTACCATGAGCAAGTTTAGTATCGAGGCCAAGAATGAAAATGTTCCTTCTAGTGTAAAAGATAGCATGAGATAAAGGTGAATGGGAGATTAGCTGTAAAGAGAGCGACGGAACGGTGTCATGAGATAAAGGTGATTAGTAGTCAATAATGGAGAAAGATAGAAGTATAGAAGTGATAGTAAAAAATGATATTACTGTGATACTCATGCGGTATTTTAATTGAAGAAATGTCACTTACATGGCTTGAAGCATCAACTACAGATATCTCGCAAAAGTATCAACTACTTAGACATGGCATGAAGTGTTACAAGAACTACTTGAGTTCATAGTTGTCAATGATATTCAACTTCTACAAGATAAAATGACACTTTAGGGATTAAAAAATAGTTATACGAACCAAAATTAAGCCGAAACTGAACAAGGTTTCCTACATGAACCCAAGATAGCGAATATGTGCCCTCTCCAAACAACTTTTCTTCACTTTATTGGCTTAATAATTAGATATAATGGCAGAATGATTGTTCTAGACACATGAAACCTTTGAAATATAAGTTGTTGCATTCTGGTAGACAATTATTCTCTTCCAACGGTAAGGTTAGCATGTCAAGATCTTTGGAAGTCTAATACTAGTCAATGTACTTCATGCTATCACTGCTTATTACCACTTGGGATGCTAAATGATCATGTTCAGTTCTCCAAGGCAAAGCTATCATCACATATAAGATATGTTTAATTTGGTCGCTAGGAAACTAGAGGAGTTTTCTAGTATTCCCATTACCCAAAATGCTTCTACGCCCTAGTGAAAAATGCCCTGAGTATCTGATTCATTGACATAGAAACATATTACAAACAAGTAAAACCAACAAGGTTGCTTAGTCACAAAACACACCCTAGTATCTCGAATTTTGTGGTTGCTCGACCCTGATCAAGGTGATTATATCCACAAACCATAATAATAGTATCAATCATCACCGTCAGTTGATTTTGTTTTAATATAGATAGTAGAACATCCTACCTCTTCATGCCATTTGATGGGATCTGACACGCCCAAGATATAATCCACCATTGCCCCCTGAATGCATACATGGAGAACAATATACAACACAACATTCAGTAACTTCAAAAAAACACAAAAGGAACTTTATTTTTGTGACGACTGTGATAAATTCTTTCGGTTTTTTTGTGCATCAAGAAGGGATGGAAAGATTTTCGAAAAAAACCGTTTCAGACGAAAGAAGATTAAAGCAAGAATAAAATCCATTTTGAGTCGTGTGTGCTGATGCATCGCAAAATAAGTGAATGGAGCAACACGGTGACGGGCACCTCCTCCAAATTCCACCTCTTATAGGCAGGACGTAAGAAAAATGAACTCGTCGTGGTGTCATCTCATTCCATAAAATCCTTTTCCATGCAATTGTTTCTAGTGGAAAGTGATTCCACGTGGAAAATTTTTAAAAGGTGATTCCATGTGAAAAGATCTGAACTGTTTTAAGATAAATTCATAAATAGTGTTCTTAAAAAGAACATTGTTTAGGAATTTATCTCTCCCGCGCTAGTTGTCGTCTACCTAACGTGTAACTCTCCTCAATTTACCCAGGTTTGAGACCAGCCATAGCTGAGTTAAAAATAGAATAAATAGAAGAAATACATGTTGGCTAAAGTGTAGAGGAGCCTCTACTGTTCTCTGTGATAAGAAAATACCTTTGAAAATCAAAGGAAACTTTTACAGCCGTGAGACATGTTATGCTCTATGGATATGAATGTTGCTTTGTGAACCATACACATGTGCAAAGAATGGCAATAGCAGAAATGAAAATGCTAAGGTGGATGTGTGGACACACACGAAAAGAAAAACGAACTCGCCATTATGTCATCACATTCCATAAAATACGTTTCCATGCAATTGTTTCTAGTGTAAAGTGATTGCATGTGGAATTTTTTTAAAGGGTGATTCCATGTGAAAAAATCTGAACTGTTTTGAAACAAATTTCTAAATAGTGTTCTTAAAAAGAATATTATTTAGGAATTCGTCTCTCTTATGCCGATTGTCGGCTACCGAACGCACAACTCTCCTCAATTTACCCGAGCTTGGGACCAGCCGCGACTGAGTTAAAAATAGAATAAATAGAATAAATGTGGGTTGGCTAAAGTGGAGAGGAGACTTTACTGTTCTCTATGATAAGAAAAATCCTTCGAAAATCAAAGGAAAATTTTACAAAGCGATCGTGAGAACTATTATGCTCTATGGATCTGAATGTTGGCATGTGAACCAAAGACATGTGCAGAGAATGGCAGTATCAGAAATGAAAATACTAAGGTGGATGTGTGGACACACATGTAAAGATCGGATTCGGAATGATGCAATCAGAACGAAAGTTGGTGTAGCTATGATTGAGGATAAGATGCGAGAAAATCGATTAAGTTGGTTTGGCCATTTGCAAAAGAAGTAAGATGATGCATCGGTGAGGAGATGCAAGTTTTGGGATGTTGTGCCGGCTAAGAGAGGGAGAGGAAAGCCCAAGAAGTGTTGGAATGAGACTATATGAAGGGATCTTAGTTTTTTGGATCTAAGCTCAAGAATGACCCAAGATAGATTTGAGTGGAGGCAAAGAATCCATATAGCCGACCCTACTTAATGTGGGAAAAGGCTTTGTTGTTATTGTTATTGTCGTGATTCCATGTGAATTAAGGTCCTATTAGATTAAGCTTAGCGTAAAGTGATCCATGGGATCTTTTTTCATGACATTGGATTCTAAATATCTGGTATTAAGTGTGATGTACCATTAGATTGTCCCACAAATTTATTAATAAAATCATTTTGAGACGTCTCTCAATTACCTTCTAAATTGTCACTGATCATATAAGCATCATTCTAAATTTGAAATTCTGTCGTAGTTAGGTTAGTCGAAAGAGGGCCCCAGAGAATCACTTACAGTATGGCAATTGGGACAGGTAAGGCCATATATTTTATTTGTGTAATGCAAGGTCGATTCCATGGAACTGATATTTAGTGTTTGGCATTTAATGTAAACTCCCATTTGATGTTACAAACTAAAATCTTTTTGTTAGGTTGTTTTATACAAATTTTAACAAAATCAAGCTTAAATAGCTGGATCATTTTTACGCGGTACTAATCAATACGTCGTACTAAGCAAAATTTGCATTTCGTCGGAAATTAATTCCATAAAATCCTTTGACGTTACGGCAATCCAAACTAAAGCAAGTTCCCAGAATCTTTTTGCATGTAATCGGATTTTAATACTTGGCGTCCAACATAATATATGATTTGACGTTATGATCTAAGAAACCTTGTCGGTGTTATGACCAAATTAAAAAAACTCAAAAAGAAATGGAACTAAGAACGGGAAAGGAGAGACCTTGTCGGTGTTGTTGGGAAGAAGAGAGGAGCCGTAGGCGCAGCAGAAGTCCACGGAAGGGAAGAGCTCCAATGGAGCTGAGAGCTCTTCTTCCTCCGCCACCGCCATTTCACTCCCACGGTTCCGCGGACTACCTCTCTCTCTCTCATGTGCAGGGAAATTAGGTTCCAACATGTTTTCCTTTTGGGATTTTATCACTTGTGCCCCTCCGAGATATCGCAATATCAGTTATACCCCTATCTTTTTGATAATATCAGTTGTACCCCTCACTTCTTTCTCCGTCATCAGTTGTGCCCTTCCGTCAGATTGGCCGCCAAAGTTGACTTAACCATGGTTTTTTCAAACCTTGGTGCAGTTAAGAGGGGTATTATTGTCCTGACATCTCCTTCATCTTCTTCCTCCTCCATTTGTTCTTAATCCTTTTTCTTCATTATTTCTCTCTCTTAGTGACACATTCATCCATCCATCGAATCTCTAAATTTTTTGCATTTTCACGGATATATCACTCATTACGGATCCAATGGTGAAATTTCTTGAATTTTTTGATGAATTTTTATCAATCGATTAGTAAAAAATTTATCTTAAATTAACAAAAACTGAACTCCAGTTTCATCTAGACAGGGGTAGAAGAAGGACGGAATGGGGAGGCCCGAGCTCCAAGAAGGCTTCCGCAAAGGATCCCAAGAAGCCCTCTGACACCGGAAAGGTCGGTAAACCATTCGCCGTGAGGAAGCCGGTTGCGGTCGTCTTCCAAGAGCCCAACAAGCCTTGCAGCCCTCTTCCCACCCTCGTGAAGCCGCTAGCGCCAGAGATGACGTTCCACAGCGCGCTGAACTGCAGCGATTGCAGGCTGGATCGGCTCGAGACGGCTTCATACTGGAGTGCTGTCGTCTCTGTCGTGTTCTTCCGCCTCGCATCGGAGTGCCGCGCTGAGCTATGAATTCATGTTCCCAACCAAAACAGTTGATTCACCTTCTTATATCGGGGCTGCTACTTTTCAGCCATCCAGGAGGCTGGGGATTGAGCTCAGGAGCTCCGCGGCGCGACACGGTTTGGCATCCGAGGATTCGTCTGAGGTTCGACGACTGTACGGCTTATCAGGGGAGAGATCGGAAGCCGGAAGTGGTGCTGTTCATTAGGTTGTTTCCTCTGTTGCTGCTTCTTGCTGTGGTTTGGATTGTGTGGATCACGCGGGGAAACACTTGGATTGTGGTGCTGAATCTTTGCTGGATTTGTCACCGGAAGATGGAATTAAGGAGGATGGTAGCGAGGAGAAGGGAGAAGGAGTTCAAGGGAGGGATGCAGCGCCTGATGCTGTGGAAGATGTAAATGTTGGTGATGATTCTCCTGCTTCATGTGTAGAAGAGTGCTCTCCTGAGAAGGATGGCCAAGAGCGTGCAAACGTGTTGGCTGGTTCTTCCGGTCGAATGAAAGATGGGCTTGTTAAGGAGGTTGCGGAGTCGGTAAAACAGAGGGGGCGGAGGGGGCAGTGTCGGGGGGAGGGGAGATGCGGGGGGCGGAGGAGGAGGAGGATGGGGACGGAGGAGGCTGTAGGCGAGCTCAAGGAAGAGGAGGGAGGAGTTGTGGAGGAGGAAGAGAAGGGAGGAAGAGGAAGAAGTTGGGAGAGGAGGAAGAGCACGGAGGAAGAAGAAGGGGAGGAGGAGGACTTTTCTGTCCTATTTTTTAAATTTAATTCCATCTGTATCCTTGAAGTTAACGTCCGTTTGTGTTGGTTATGGACGGTCACTAACCCGAAGGGCACAAGTGATAGATTAGCAAGAAGTGAGGGGTACAACTGATATTATCAAAAAGATAGGGGTATAACTGATATTGCGATATCTCGGAGGGGCACAAGTGATAAAATCCCTTTCGTTTTATTGTTTTTGAGTTTTGGGGTTTTTACGCCGTTTCCCCTGCAAACTTTGCAATTACACCATAAACCCTAACATCTTCATATATATCCCATGACCCTATAATCCTAGTCCATATCGCACCACGACCCTGCCATTAATTTAACTTTAAGATTTTTACCCGACAGAACCTATAATATTTGCCAATTACCTCTACGACATTTGAAACATCCTAATTCTTCTCTCGACCTTGTAAACTTGCTCTGTCTTACCTCACGAACCCTACCGTTAAATTGACATATCTAAAGTTAACTTTCTTGGTTTAAAAATGAGTTAATCTAACCAACTAGCGATAAGACGATTAGAATTGACCAAAGAGAAGAAAAAATAGTGGGAGGGTGCACTACCTCTTTCATCTCTCCTCCCACGACGAGGGCCCTAGCCTAGGCTAGATGTTGTCGGCTTCTAGGGGGAGGGGCCTCAAGGGGCGGCGCTTGACTGGAGATCGAGGGAGGCAGTGAGGGGGTGGGGGGGAGGAGCTTCGAACGGTAAGGTTGGCTTCGAGCAGGGGAGGCGGGGGGCTTCAAGCGGCAAGAAGGTTTCGAACGGCATAGGGCTCCAAGAGGTCCGAGGGGGGCTTCGAGCAGTAGAGGAGAGCTGGGCACAGGGGGCTTTGAGCGGCGGGAAGGCTTCGAGTGGTAGGGGAGAGCTGGACGCAGGGGGGCTTTGAGGGGGGCTTCGAGTGGCAGGAAGGCTTCGAACGGTAGGGGCAATCATGGGGTGGGGGCCTTCGAGCAGCAGGGGAGAGTTAGGCGCAGGGGGCTTTGAGCGACGGGGGGCATAGAGCTCAGCGATGGTGGGAGGGCTTCGAGCATCAACAGGGGGAGGGGGGAGCTGGGGCTCGTCAGCGGCAGGAGGGCTCCGTCGGGAGGGCTTCGAAGCGGTCAGGGGGGAGGGAGGGAGGGGGAGCTGAGCGTGGGGCACGTCAGCGGTGGGGCTTGGCGGAGGGGAGGCCCTCGGGGACGGCGATGCAGGTGTGCATGTAGAAATCCTTAATATAAATCACGAGTAACAAAATCCAGTCAGTTTTAACGGCTAAATGGACGGGGTTAACCACGAGGTATGTGGGGGTAAGGGTTAGCAAGTTTAAGGAGTCGAGGAATGGATTAGGATGTTTCACAGGTCATAGTGGTAATTGACAAAGATTATAGGTTCTGAAAATCCCTTTAACTTTTATCGAATTAATCTTCTTGAGTTAATTAAATCACACTAATATCCAACATAGGGTAATCGTCCTCCATGTTCCTTCCTTAGCCTCTTCTCTCCTCTTCTTCTTCGTCATCTCCCTTATGAGTCTTCATGCAACCCAACGCCGACGTCACCTTCGTCGTTGGTGCCCACTCCACCAAGGGAGAGGGCGACACAGAGGAAAGGATAATGTGGGGCAAGGACAGGAGCAGGGGGAGGGGACAGAGAAATGCGTGAAGACACATGGGATGGGGGAGGGAGTTGGTGGTGGTGAAGAAGGTGTGGCACGAGGGGGGGGGAGGCAGCCACTGCAATCGAAGCGATAGGGGGGAAGAGTTCGGTGAATGGTAGGAGGATGATGGATGGGATCTTTGTGCAAAGTTTATATGTTTTAAGGGTACGATGGGAAATTTTATAAGAGTAAATGTTAGCATGGATGGAAGCTAACCACACGAGTTCAGTGGATCGTAGGAGGACAATGGATGGGATATCTATGAAAAGTTTATGTGTTTTAAGGGTATGATGGGAAGTTTTTTATGAGTAAATGTTAGCATGGATGGAAACTAACCACAAGAGTCTTATTGTAAGGGTTAGTAAGATTACATGGGTCGTGGGGCATAGGGGTATAAAATGGATCGAATATGAACGAATCTACTGAAGGATATGGATAGATCCTTAAGCGCATCATGGAAGCATGATGATCGTACCGTATGCGATCGGAATGACTACTCACACTAGTTTCTCGGGGTAGCGGAATTTAAAAATTTTAAAGTGATGAAACCACATGATCCAAGAACACTTTTCGAATTATTTCATCTAACCACAAGTAAGAGTAGTCTTACCTCTTGAAGCGTGGTTGCGATCAATTCTCTAAAGTAAGAGATCTCCTGTCTCAACTTCGATCCGACAGAGGATATGCTTGCAAGCGCGTTGATGAGACACGTACTCCTCACAATCCGAGTTGATGATCCGAGCGGTGAATCTCCTAGTCTCGTCACACACGATCCGATGTACTCTTCATGAGCGAGGTGCACCAAAGGAGACGAAGATCCATGAGTTTTTTCAAAGCGATGGGACAATGACATGGCGATGACGGTGACTCTCTCTAGGGCACAAGGTAGACTACCACTATGAGAAAGAGATATGGAGTGTGTATGAGAATGATAGAGAGAGATTACTCAATTGTTGTGTATGTAAAAGAAGAGCTAGTGTTGCATCTTGTTTTATAGTATTTTGGGAGTCCATGGATCACAATCCATGTGAAACACAAAATCAATGCTTGATGAGGTCCACCCACCTTCCTAAAAAGGGGGGGAACATCTACCCTTGAGAACAAGTCAAAGGATGGTCATCCACCATGCATTAAATGGATGGTGTTGGCTCCTCTAATAAAATCCTCCATATATAGTTACAACAACTTTTGTTGTAAATTAATTCACAAAAAGTAATTCCAAATTAATTCTATGAATATTGAAATCATGCCATTAAATAATTGTGAACCATATTCACAACCTAAAAAAATGTCAATTGTATTTCTAATTAATCTCCAATGTGAATCCAATTCGCATCATCAATTAATTTATAGATATGATTTACAATAAGCTATCTTTAATATATTATAAATCACATTTATAATATGTATAAATAATATAGATAGCACTATCTACAGTATTCATATCCTTGATAATTAAGTCACATTTAATTATCTTGGATCACCATTCTCATGTATTTAAATAACAGGAATCATATCCACAATATTCGTGACAATTAAATCACAATTAATTATCAATATCTCAATGCTCAGATACATAATTCAACAATGGAATTATTCTTGAACTCTTTCAAGAACAATGTGCTTTCTCCGCAGATATTTGGAGATAAGGATAGGGTGATTGTACGTTCCACGTATAGTGACTTGGATATTGAGATTGCATCTCAAGTCCATATTTCGGGGACCTCTCATAGATGCGTGATAAAATAAAGGCCATAGATCTAATCTTCGTATTGCATCTGAATCTCATTTAGATCAATACCTAGCATTTGAACTAAGATCAGATTACTTCTGTAATAAGAGGTTGTTTCATTACTCTCTCGGAATGGAAGGGTCATGGCTATACAATTGTTAATAATCACATCACCCTCAGGTATTCCTAATATATGTACATCATGCATAGTGGAAGACCTAGAACAAACCCAAATACATATATATATATATCAATTTACACTGTCATTTTTAGAGTTCTATAATTAAGTTTCTCATTTAATCATTGGAAGTTGGTATCGATCACATGCTTGTTGGACATGCGAGCCCACGGCGAGCCATTATGCAATAAATGTTATTCCAAATATCATTCCCTGATCTGAAATGAAGAATAATTAATTTTCATAATAGTTCCCTTAGTACAATTAGGTTATGTACCATGGCCATCTTAATGATCATGCAACTGTTGATTCAATAATTGAATCATAGAGGCTGGTGCTTGGATGAATATCTAAGGAGTTAGATTGAGGACTCATCAAGCGCGTCAAATGATTATTAAGGGATGATCTTCATCATGAGGAGGAGATGGCAATCCTCTCTCTGAAGGTTGATATCTCACCGACCTCTTGATGCAGGTCCTCTGCATAGGAATAGAGATTCGAAGGTATTAGATAAGTTATGTCCAAGTGTTGACTTAACAAGATCGAGATAACCAAAGTCATATGTCGTATGTTGTCATGATATAGGAATGCATCCTCTGACCGGAGACAGAAGTGTTATTATATGTCTAAGCATGTACATTTGGCAGACCAATGGGTTGATGACCTAATCAAGGTCTATACACCGGCGCGCCGGTGTGCAAGGGCATATGAGTAGTACGATCTCTCAAAGGGATCCTATAGGTTCAATACTGAACTGGAAGACATGAGCTCACTCATGAGATATTGGGAAGAATCAAATTCCGTGCACGGTCATCTCTCTTTGGAAGCTTGACTGAATTTGCTTGTTTGATATATACTTTTGGAAAGTATATGATCAAGATCTAGGTATGATATATGCTTTTGGAAAGTACATGATCGATACCAACTCCCAATGATCAAATGAGAAACTTACTGATAAAACCCTGAAGTAGACAATGAAAATAGATCTTATACTTCGGGTTTATTCTGGGTCTTCCAGTATGCAAGATGTACAGGTATTGGAATACATGAGGGTGATGTGATCATAAACAATTGTATAACCATGATGCTTCAATTCCTAGGGAGTGATGAAACGGGTCTGGATTTTAGTGACTCCTCTAAGTAGAGAAGTAATATGATCTTGGTCCAAATGTTGGACATTGATCTGAATGTGATTCAGATATGGATAAGAAGATTACATTTGCGAACTTGATTTAATCAAGCATCTATGGAAGGTCCGAGATCTGGATTTGAGATATGATCTCAATTTCCAAGTCACTATATATGGAACAATACAATCGCTCTGTCCTTATCTCCAAGCATCTAAGGAGAAGATGCATTAATCTTGAAAGGGTTCAAGAATAATTCCATAGTTGAATTATATCCAAGCATTGAGGAATGAATAATTAAATGTGATTTAATTATCTTGAATAATGTGAATTTGGTTCACATTATTGGGATTTATGTGAATGATTATCCAATATAATTATTTTTAATGTATTAGAGAGAGAACTTATTATGATTTATATTTTTTGATTAATTATTGGTGTGAATTGGATTCACATTGTATAATTGATTGAAAATGTAAATCACATTTTATTTTGGGTTGTGAATGTGATTCACAAATTTCCAATGGCAAGGTTGCAATATTCTTAAAATAATTATGAATTAAATTTTTAGAATAATTTGCAACAAAAGTTGTTGTAAAAATCTTGGAGATTTTCTAGGATTGATGGAATTTCATGAGATTGCATGAGATTTCATTCACCATGAGATATGGTGGACGGCTACCATCTCATATAAGGCAATTGGTATCCATCCCACCAATCACCATGGTGTGATGAAATCTCAATACAAGAATCTCCATGTTTGCTTGATTTAATTTAGGATTGAATTATATTTTAATTTATCAAATATATTTAATCTGAATTAAATTAATTATTGTTGTGTTTTTACCAAAAACATCTTGACCATTGAAAGAAGCACAAATCAATCTCATCCATTGATTTTGTGTGTCCCATGGATTGTGATCCATGGACCCCCAAAATCCTATATAAAGAGAGACATCACATGCTCTCTGGGGTTAATAAGAAAATCAACAACAAGCTCTCTCCTCTCTCCCATTCATTCACACGCCCACTCCCTCTCTCCATTGGTGGCCGTCTACCAAATCCTATAGAAGGAATATTCGTCGTCGCTTTGTCGTAGTACCACTGCTTCAACGACTCTCGGTTCTCCATCTTCTTTGTTGTGCTTTGCTCACGAAGAAGATGTTTGATCTCGTGCGATGAGATCAGGAGTTCCTACGCTTGGATTCAACATCTTGGATTGCGAGGATCACATGGTTCATCCCCGTGCTCGCAAGCGTCTCCTTCATCGGATCAGACTTTAGATAGGAGGTCTCTTCGTTTAGAGACTTGGTCGTAACCACGCTTCGAGACGTATTCCTTTATACTTGATGTGGTTTAGATGAAACGATTCAAGAAGCATTCTTGGATCATGTGGTCTCATCATATGAAAATTTTTAAATTCTGTTGCCTCGAGCAACTAGTGCGACTAGTCAATCATGATCGCATACGATGCGATCCTCATGCTTCCGTGATGCGCTTAAGGATATTTTCATATCCTTCAATGCTTTCCAAAAACATATATCATACCAACAAATTCTTGTCATGCTTCGAAAGAAAGATGGCCATGCATGGAATATGATTGATCCCAATACCTCATGAGTGAGCTCATGTCTTCCGAATCACAAGTAAACCTGTATGATCCCTTTGAGAGATCATATTACTCATATGCTCTCATATGCATACTAGCTCATCGGTGTATAGACCTTGATTACGCCATCAACCTATCAGTCTGTCAAATATACATACTTAGACATATATTAATATATTTATATCTGGTCAGATGATGCATGCCTATATCATGACAGTATATGACATAGGACATGGCTATCTCGATCTCGCTAAGTTAACTCTTTGACCTGACTTATCTGACACCTCCGAATCTCCATTTCTATGTAGAGAACATGCATCAAGAGGTCAGTTAAATATCAGCCAAATGAGACAGGATTGTCATCTCATACTCAGGCTGGAGATCATCTCTTAGCAATCATTTAATGGTGTTTGATGAGTCATCAATCTAACTCATTAGATATTCATCCAAGCATCAACCTCTATGATTCAACGATTGAATCAACAACCGTATGATCATCAAGATGGCCATGGTACATAACCCTAATTGTACTAAGAGACCTTATAGTGCATTCATTCATTTAATCTCAGATAGGGAATGAAAATAAACCAATAACTTTTATTGATATACCAAACATCACAATAACATTTATTGTAGGAATTGTTTGCCTCGGGCTCACATGGCTAATAGTATCCCACTAGCCCTCAGAACCATTCAGGTACAATCCTTAAACCCATACTCATTACATGTTAGTCGAAAATCTTCTGTGTTAAAAATTTGGTAAGTGGATCAGTTGTCGGCAGAGGCCACCTTGGTGATGATGATGTCACCACGCATTTGAATCTCCCAAATGATGTGGTATTTCCTTTCCACGTGCTTTCTCTTTTGATGATATATGGGTTCCTTTGCCTAAGCTATGTCTCCTGTGTTATATCATAATAACGTCATGAGAGTATCAAAGGAAGCTACGCTAAGTTTCAGGATGAACTTGCGCATCCACACCGCCTCCTTTGCAGCATCCGATGCGACAATGTATTCAGCTTCTGTTATTGAATCAGTTGTAGTGTCATGCTTCTTGCTTCTCTAGCTCACAACACCATCATTCAACGGGAACACAAACCCTTATGTCGACTTTCAATCATCAATATCAGAATGGAAGTCGGAATCTGTGTATCTCAAGGCTTGAAGATTACCATCTCCAAAGACCAAGATGTAATATTGCATCTGTCTCAGATACTTGAGTATGTTCTTCATTGCATTCCAGTATTGTTCTCTATCGTAGGATTGGTAACGACTTACCACTCCCATTGGATGGAAGATATCTGACTTTGTGCACATCATTACGTACATTAAGCTTCCTACAGTTGGTGCGTAGGGGCCATCCCTACACATTGATGTGTAACAACTTACCACTCCCATTGCATGGTAGATATCTGGCATTGTGCACATTATGGCGTACATTAAGCCATGGCTTTCTTTTCCTCAACACTTTGAGGAGCAATTCATTTAGACAGATGGATACCATGTCTTAAGAAAATGAAACCTTTCTTGGAGTTCTCCATATAGAAGGCTCCAAGATCTTCTTAATGTACACATGTTGTGACAACTCAAGCTCCTTTTTTATACGTTTCTGAACAGCTTTAGACCCAAGATGCAAGAGGCTTCTCCAAGATCTTTCATCTCGAAGGTATGGGATAGCCAAATATTAACATTGGTCATCATCCATGTATCATTCTCAATGATAAATATGTCATATACATAAATCAAGTTGTACAATGGTGCTCCCACTAAGCTTATTGTACACACGGTTCATCAAGATTCTGTGCAAAATCATAACTCTTTATGATTTTCGTCAAACTTGATATTCCAATTACGAGAAGCTTGTTTGAGCCCATAGATGTATTTCTTCATCTGCATAATTCACCTTCCTCGATTATGAAGCCATGGTGTTTCTTCATATAGATATCCTCCTCGAGGTATTCATTGAGGAAAGTCGTCTTGACGTCCATTTGCCAGATGTCATAGTCAAGATATGTATCTATAGCTAGCATCACCCTGATGGACTTAAGCATAGATACGAGAGAGAATGTCTCATCATAGTCGATGCATTTTCTTTGTGTGTATCCCTTGGCTACAAGATGCGCTTTGAAAGTCTCTACTTTCCTATCAGGTCCTCTCTTTCTCTTGAAGATCCATTTACACTAATGGGTTTTACCCCTCTAGGTAGATCCTCTAGGGTCCATACGCCATTTTTATGCATGGAGTCTATTTCAGACTTCATTGCTAGCATCCATCTATCCATTTCATGATATGTTAGTGCTTGATCAAATGAAGCTGGATCATTATCATTTTCACCTGACACAAGGAATTTGTACCTTTCAGGTGGTGCAACTACTGTCGAACTCCTTTGAAGAGGTACGGGTGTTACATCTTCATCTACTTCCTCATTTTCTGGTTCAGGAAACTCAACATCCTTAGAGGATACTGTGATTCCTTTACTTCATTGTTATCTTAACTCATAGGGAAGTCATCTTCTAGATTTTTTACATTTCTAGAGATAAATACCTTATGGGTTTCATATCCAATACCATCCTTAACATACCCAATGAAGTATCTCTCACGAATGCAAAATTCTAGCTTATTTGCATCTACATTCTTCGCATGGACCAAGCACCTCAAACCCTCAAGTGTTTAATACTAGATTTGGTTCCTTACCAAAGCTCATGAGGAGTTTTAGGTACATACTCAGTAGGAATCTTAATCAGGATATATATTGCTGTATCTACAACATATCCCAAGAAACTAAGTGGTAAATGTGCATTGCTCATCGTTGACAGACCATGTCCATGATGGTTCTATTACATCTTTCAGCAACACCATTAAGTGAGTTCCATGAGGAGTGAGATTGGAGACAATTCATCTCTCTCTCTCTCTCTCCAAGATATTCCTTGAATTCATCTGAGAGGTACTTTCATATGGTTTGGTTCTCAACGAAAGTCACGAACTCTTTGAACTTTTCAAAGGTTTCAAATTTATGATGTAATAGAAAGACAAACTTGTATCACGAATGGTCATCAATAAACGTTAAATAATATCAATACCCATTTCGGATCTCGGTACTGAAGGGACCACATACATCAGTATGTATCATGTCAAGAATACCTTCGCATCTTATAACCTTGTTATGGAAAGGCAACTAGTCATTTTATCTCGAAAATAATGTTCACATGTAAGAAAAAATTGAACCTGTAGAAAAGCTAAGGATCCATCCTTTATCAATTTATTAATCCTAGCGATAGATAATGATCAAGCCTTTGATGCTCAATCATATTTGAATGATTTCTATCCTCCCTGGTTCTTTTATTATTTTTATCAGTGGCAATAACATTCATGACATTTTCATCAATGCACAATTCATAGATTCCACTAGAAGTCAGAACACCATCTATAATATATTTATCATAATGACTTGTGACGAGTTTATTACAGAATAGAAACGAATATCCACTTCTAACTAGTTTAGATACATATATTAAGTTCCTTACGACATCTGGAACATAAAGACATTCTTTAAGTACTAAGACTCTTCCACTAGATAATGATATTCTGCAGTCCCGACGACGACTGCTGCAATGGTTACATCAGATCTCATCTGGATGACTATCTTCCCTTTATCAAGACTCTTAGTTTTCTGAAATAGATGCAACGAATTGCATACATGAATAGACATTCCAGAATAGATGACTCAACTACCTTCTTGTCCTTCGAGAAAAAAATGTTTCAATGATGAAAGTAGAATTCATATATGCTGGAGCTTTACCTTTGTCAGCAGATTTCAAGTAATCTGTGCAATTACGCATCCAGTGCTCTGGCCTTTTGTAGTGATGACAGACATCAATCTTCTTTGATGTCACTAGTGTGGAAGCAGTAGAATATGAGCCAAAACTTCTATTATTATTCTTTCTCTTCTGGGCCAGACCCTTCCGAGATCCTTGCTTCTAAAAGTGCTTTCCTTTGATCTGTGCAACCATTGCACTGCCAAAGAGATTATCTTTCTTCATTGCATCTTTTGCTGACTTTAATGAAGCCAATAACTCAACGTTAGACCAATTCACCTTGTTTATGTGGAATGACACCACAAAGTTATTGAAAGACTTTGGTAGCGATATCAGAATGAAGTCGGACTGCATATCTGCATCCATGTTAATCCCGAGAGTTTCCAGTTCTGAGAGGTACCCAAACATTTTGATTATTGCTCCCTAACTGAAGTTCCTTCCTACATTTTGCAGTGAACAAGCTCTTTCATAACGTTATAACGTTGAGTATGGTTGACATCACCGAACATATCCTTGAGATTCGTCATTATATCCTGGCATGTCAGAATGCATATATGCATCCATGTTAGCCCAGAGAGTTTCCAATTACGAGAGGCACCAAAATATTTTGAGTATGTGTTCCCTAACTGATGTTCCTTCCTGTATTTTGCAATGAATAAGCTCTTTCATAACGTTATAACACTAAGTGCGGTTGACATCACCGAACATATCCTTGAGATTTTATCATTATATCCTGAGAGGTCTCCATCTCCACATGTTTCTTATGAAGCACATTGGAGAGAGATCCCATAATATAACACCGAGCCAATGTATGATCTTCATCATATTTTTCATTGAACTTTATTTCTTTCAGTGTCTTAGGGTTTGTGTACTTTCTCTTGGACATCACGTAAAAGATGCGATCCATAGAGAGAACAAGATCTAAATTATGGATCCAATCCGAATAATTTGATTCGGTCAATTGGTTGACCTCCAAACCTTACTGAGTGGGTTCATGGACTTCATTGTCTGAAATTAAGAATGCATCATATTAGAACATATAGAAAATTATATATTCAATTTAAATTCTTTGATTAAGGATTTTAATCAAATTATTCATGCCTTTTCAACTCAGAAAGTTCATTCTCTTAATCACTTTTAAAGTAAGAGATATACTTACCGCTATATCTCTAGCAAGAACTGGGATCTCCTTTTCTACCTTTGTTACATCCCAATAATATGAGAACTTGTAACTCGGATAAAAAAATGAAACACATTCTGCCATGCAAGTTGAACTTGTATTTCCCAATTCAGTCTTTAACACCCAGGCCCACTACCCCTAAGGTGATGTTGACCCGTCATTGATTGAGGAAACCGTCAACATGATTAGAACTTGCTATATGCAATTCAATATCGCCCCAATAATACAAAGATTCGATATCGAGGTCACTACGTATGCGGCCTTACTCTTTCAAGAAGCAAAAAGCCCGATCCATGTGCACTTGTATGCATGAGCTGTCACCTCGGACATGCGTTTCTTACATACAATCCATGGTGACGGAACCCTTCGTCTTGACAGGAGACCATGGACGTCACTTATGTGATCCTCCATATCATGTTAGAATTTTAATTAATTAGTATGAATCATATTCATGTAATTAATTCTTCCAAGGAAAATACTACTTTGTTCATAATAGAGTGTTTTTAATTATATTAAATCAATTTTCAATCTACTTTAATCAACCAACAAACAATCTTGATTATTATTTGAAAGGATGATGCAATCTTGATATATGTATTATTCAAATTTTAATAATTATAAAAATACATCATGATCTCTTCAAGCATTATCCTTTCCTTACGCGTTGTCATGGCCAATACGCACAGGATGTGGGACAAACCGCTCATGGAGCAATTTCTACCTCAACGATCCCCGACTAGATACCATATCTGCCTCAGGGTTGCCTCCTCTTTTATAGTATTTTGAAGTCCATTTATCACAAACCATGTGAAACAAAAAAAATCATGGTTGAGATTGATTTGTGTTTATATTCAATGGCCATTATTTTTTGTAAAAATACAACAATAATTAATTTAGATTAAATTAAATACATCGAATAATCAACATAACTTAATTTGAACTAGAACAAGTCAAAGGGTGGTCGTCCACTATCCATTAAATGGATGGTATTGGCTCCTCTAATATAATCCTTCATATATATTTACAATAACTTTTATTGTAAATTAATTCACAAAAAATAAATTCCAAATTAATTCTTTGAATATTGTAATCATGCCATTAAATAATTGTGAACCGTATTCACAACCCAAAATAAAATATAAATTGTATTTCTAAATAATTCTCAATGTGAATCCAATTTACATCAACAATTAATGTGTAGATATGATTTATAATTAACTCTTTCTAATACATTATAAATAGTATGGATAACACTATCCACATTATTCATATCCTTGACAATTAAATCACGTTTAATTATCTTGGATCATCATTCTAATATATTTGAATAATATGAATTGTATTCACATTATTCATGATAATTAAATCATATTTAATTATCAATATCTCATTGCTCAGATACATAATTCAACATTGGAATTATTTTTGAACTCTTTCAAGAACAATGCGCTTTCTCCACAGATACTTGAAGATAAGGACAAGGCGATGGTACATTCCATATATAGTAACTTGGATATTGAGATTACATCTCAAATGCAGATGCCGAGGACCTCTCATAATTATGCTTAATTAAATCAAGGTTGTATATCTAATCTTCTCATTGCATCTGAATCTCATTCAGATCAACTCCCAACATTTGGACTAAGATCAGATTACTTCTTTAATAAGAGGAGTCACTAAAATCCAGATTTGTTTCATTACTCCCTCGGAATGGAAGCATCATGATTATACAATCGTTAATGATCACCTTACCCTCATCTATTCCTAATACTTGTACATCTTGCATACTAGAAGACCTAAAATAAACTCAAAGATATAGATCAATTTACACTGTTATCTTTAGGATTTTATCATTAAGTTTCTCATTCAGTCATTGGGAGTTGGTATCGATCATAAGCTTTTCAAAAGCATATATCATACCTACAAATTCTTGTCATGATTCCAAAGCAAGATGACCATGCATGGAATTTGATCGATCCCAATACCTCATGAGGGAGCTCATGTCTTTTGGCTCACAAGTGAACATGTATGGTCCCTTTGAGAGATCATATTAATCATATGCCCTTGTATAAATACCAACTCGTCAGTGTATAGACCTTGATTATGCCATCAACCTATCAATCTTCCAAATATACATACTTAGACATATAGTAATACATCTGTCTCCGATCAGAGTATGCATGCCTATATCATGACAGTATACGATATAGGATTTAGTTATCTCGATCTCGCTAAGTAAACTCTTTGGCCCAACTTATCTGACACCTACGAATCTCTATTACTATGCAGAGGACATTGATGAATCCACGATTCATTATCTCAATATCTTGATCTTAGTAAAATCCTTGAGTAAAATCTCAAATAAATATCCATAGAATCAATAAATTAACAAAATCCCTCTTGTAAATGAAACATTGTATATTAGATTGTACAAAATAAATTAACAATAAAAAAGCTATAAAATAAAGGGTTTTCACCTGTAAATAGCCCAAAACTTTATGTTTTTTTAATAATTTTATTTCAATTTTTTAGCTAATTCTTTCTCTAACTTGTTCATAAAAATGTATATAAAAATAAAAAAATATAAAATGAATTCCACCTCAAATAAATGCTCCTAGATCTCAAAGAGAAAAAAGCCCTAAAGTCCAATTTCCCAGCCAAATTCCCGCTGCGTAAGAACTTTAAATTCACCAAATGTGACGTTTAAAATTTAAGTTAGAAAAGTATCTATCTAACGGAAGTGGTTTCATTAAAATCGGAGCTCGTTTGTAAAATTTGAGTTTTGGGACCTCGGCGTATATTGTACATAATGTAATAAATTTGACTTTGATATTTTTGTGCACATATTGTTATTTGTTACATTTTATTTTGTAAACATTTTGTAAATATCTTTTACTAAAAATACAATATATATTAGAAAAGTAAACAAATGTATATATTGTTTGTCTTTTTTTGTAAATTCTCCACTATTTTTCCTCTTTGTATTTTATTGTATTTCAGTAGCCTACTTTATCTTATTATTTATTATTTATTTAATTTCTATTCTCTAGAATAACCATCCATTCAACTCCATTCTCCCACCATTTTTTCAAACTTCTAATTCAACTCCACCTCCATTCTAACCTCCATTCCACTCAACCTCCATTTTTTCCATCTCTTTTTATACATCCCATCCTCCTTATTTTACACTTGATCCATCTTTATGTGAAGAGAGCCTAGTTTCCAGAGTTGAATCGGTGACATCGATGCAACCGCGGTCGAGCGACGATAACCCTCTCTCTAGTGAGATCCGTTGGCTTCTTGGCCAACATCGTAACCACATCTGTGTGCTTCTCGAGCTCATCGCTCGTCGGCGATTTGAGCAAAGATCGTGCTTATTGTGAGCACATCATAGGCGTCCGCGTCCATTGTAGGTAAATTTTTCCTTTTTATCATTAATAATCATTTTCATTATCTTACATTTTTATCACATCACCACCCACCCTCCTCCATTTGTCTTACTTTATCATCTTTACCACCATCACCACACCATTTTTTCTCTATTCATTTGCATTCTTTGTTTAGGAAAACTAAAAAAAATTAAAAAAACAAAAATTAAAAATCACAACACAACAAAAAAATAAAAAATAAAGTATAGGGAAGCATCAACCTCCAACGCTGCCCCCTGCACCACAGGTAGGTGGCGCCACCCATAGCCATCGACCGCGTAGCTGCCACCCGCGCCCACGCGCCAGCAGCCTCCCTCGCATGCAACCCACCAGCGACGGCACCCGCCCACACCTCACCGCAACTGTGCCACACGCGGCCATCCCGCCTTCCCTCAACCGTCTCCCTCATCAGCAACGCCACCATCACCTCCTCGCACGACATGCTGGCCGCCGTCTCCCCCTCCTCCTATGCGTGCCCGCGCGCGGCGGTGCGGCTCCATCTAGCGAGCCCTAGCCCTGATCGAAGGAAGAAGAAGAAGATTCATCCTTTTTCTTTATTTTTTAATTCATGTAAAATTGCATGTTTTTCCCTGTATGTTTCCATAATTCCCAAAGTACCCATGTGCACAATTTGTGTCATTCAAGTTTATTTCTATCTTGCACTGATAACCTTATGTTTGCACGTTAGATTGGACCTCAATTGAGCATCACTTTATTCAATGAAAAAATGTCATTATGTTGCGCAACTAATTCTCTATCTTATAGATATTTATTTGTATTTTTGTGGGTTCTAATTAATTAACTAAAATTGTTCAAACAAAATTCTTCATATTTTACCCAATCTGAGGAATTAAATTCGTATTTCACTCACAGTTGCTTTAAAATTTCCATAAAAATTAAGAATTATGCCTTGCAATGTGCTTTAATTACTACCCAAATTTCATCTCAACTTGACTTGTCCTGTCCCTTAAGTAAATTGTAGAGTGTTTTGAGTAAATTATTTTTAATTAAATCCACACACATCTATTTTGCAAAATTTCAAATTTCCTGGATTCCTTATAAAAATATCTATATGAGATGATTCGATTTATGGCTAATTCGTTAATGTGGATTTACTAGAAATTAATTATTCACTATCACTCTGTTTCCATTAAAAAATCATAAAAAATCATATTATGTCTGAAAAATCCAAAAAAATTACAGTAGCATCCTTGCATCATGTTTTATTTCCACTAAATTTTCATATTTTTGGCATTCTATTTACGTGAAAAATTGTGAAAAGACCCACAAAAGTGTGCATTTTTTATTTTACATTTTAATTTCTAAAATTCCAAAAAATATGTTCTGCATTCATCTTTGGATTAGGTTTCTAGGAAAAATATAATTTGGATAAATTAGACTAATTTTATATTAGAATTAATTTAGCTAAGTTGTATCTTTTCCTATTAACTTAATTCTCTTGCATTGTGCATCTCGCATTCATTTTGCATTAAAAAATGCTAAAAAAATCCGCATTGGAAATCTAGATCTAAGTTTTTTTAACTAACCTAAAGTTGTTCCTTTGTCTCCCTGTGTTCGACCCCGGTCTTGCATGGGATATAAATTAAAATAGAGACACTCTTCATGGAGATATTTTCTCGATTCTGATTGATTCGCTAAGTACCCCTATTACAACGAACACAAATTAGACCACGTGCTTAGCGATTTGTCATATGGCGTCGTTGCCGGGGAGGCAAACAACTTATGTTTAATTTGAAAAAAAAATTAGATTTAGTTTTTCACTTGCTCGGGTAGTCGAACCCCCCGAGCCACCTTGTAATTAATCCATTTTCTCTCAATTATTTCTCTTCACATTTTCGTGTATACTTTATTGTTGATCTCTCTAACATAAATTTTATTTCCCTTACGAGGGCCCAGTGAACTTGGAGTCATCGGAGGTCGACGGACGTGACACGCGTAGACTGCTGAAGAACATGGATAATTAATTTATTTTCGAGAGCATTTCTAATTTTTGTAAATTTTTATAATTATTGTGTTGTAATAATTTAGATAATTTGTTTATTTATAGAGCTCTTGTTTGAGAGCTCGCACGTGTAAAGAGACTTGGACATTATTTTGTGGTGTGTCAAGACCTGTTTCACTCTCCGATGAGGGTGGGGCTCGACTTAAGTGGTGAATTTAAGGTTAGGCACACAGTAGTACAACATCAAATTTGTATGTGCCCATCGTAATTTAGGCCGCACATATCTTAGAAGATTCACTTATCTGATAAGATTCATAATGAGATACATGTAGACACGTACTACTTAGTTCAAATTAAATCAATTCTTCCCCGCTAATAATATACTATTTAGGTGCGGTTTTCTCGATATGCATGCATTTAGTGAAACTTTAAAATTTCAGTTAACATAACACATGGATAGTGTTGGGATTCACTGTAAGTATACCTTCTTCTTAGCATGCATCATCGTTTCACGTTTGCATTCTGATTTCCGATTCCCCTCTTGTTTTATAAATTAAGGTCAAAAAGGAAATTTGGGACTGAATGGTAGATGTGTTTTTGTATTCAGCTTAATTTTCAAGTGATAACCTAAATCTAAAATTGAGACTGAATTGAGCAGGTCGATTAAACAAATTAGAATAAAAAGAACCTTGTTCGCGGGTGCATAAAGCCCTCATTATTTGATTTACTTGCAAGTGAGAGAGAGAGACGACCTTACGATAGAGCCAAGCTAGGATTTCTTACATACTAGTGGTTCTTTATTTTTAGGCGATTAGCTACTTTTCAGTGAGGAATACGGGTAGCCGATAAACGGTCTAGACTTCCTTAGCAGAGTGGGAGGTTTAGAGGGCACCTTAGTCCTCAAGAAACGGGTAGCCGTATTTATACGGTCGTATTTACTCCTATACTGGCTGAAAGTAGGTCCAACAGTTCGTTAATCTTTCCAAGATTGCATTTATCACTAAGTAAAATTGACCAGATAGTAATGCCGAACCCTTAGGGCCATCATGTGTTGAGTTAGTGAAATTGAGGTTTTGAATTGCGTTTGTATTGTGTGAGTTTACTCCACACATTTACGTGCACCATAGAACTAGCACCTCATTGCATATCTTCTTCTAATCGATTTGACATCGAAGATGATTAATTGGGGGGATCTTTATATGGACTTTGCGAATCTCTCGTTGAACCCTCCAAGAAGTATGTCTTCAAAGGTCCAAGCGCAATTTGGACCAACCTGGACTCATAAACCTCTTGAGCCCAGGATCACCCACTCTTGGGATGGTTACTCTCATTCCCTTCCTCTCTTCCCACCTCACTGAGGAAGACCTTCGCCTCGGTGAGAATATCTTGATTCATAAATCCTCTTCTAATCAAGAACAAATTACTGATTCAGAACCTAAAGAAGATACAAGAAAAATGCCTCCAAAGAAGAAAGAAGAGGAAGAAGAACACCATGAAGACCCGATGAAAATGGTACTTGCCAGATTAACTACATCTGAGCAGTAACATGCATTAATTAGAGCTCAGTTAGGACAACTTAATATTGGGGTCGAACCACCAATGGATGCAACACATAACTCCGGACAATATCAAATTCAGAGTTATTTAAGTCCGGTGGAACCTGAAGTTGATTTTGAGTTGAAGCCGTAGTTTCTGAACTTATTGCCGCACTTTAATGGGAATGCTTTTGAGGAACCATATGAATTCCTAAGGGACTTTGAGCTTATCTGTGCTAACCTTTGACATCCTAAGGTTACCAGGATTATATTAGGCTCACAACCCTTCCATTTGCCTTGGGTGGCAAAGATGACTACTAGGTGAAGAACTTGGGAATTACAGTCACCACTTATGCCTAGTTTAAGGATCTGTTTCTAAAGAAGTTCTACCCATTGAGTAGAACTAACATGATGAGTACGTGCATTACGAGTTTTCCTCAGTTACCCCATGAAGCCTTCCGTGATGCATGGGAAAGATTCAAGGACATCCTGCAGAAGTATCCCTATCATAATCTAGATGACAACATCTTGGTATAGTCATTCTTCTCTGGTCTTAACCCTGAGATACAGGGTTTAGTGAGTGCTGCCTGTGGAGGTAGCTATACATCACGAGGATTGGATACCGTCTGGAAGGTATTCGAGCAGATGGTTGAAACCAACCGCTCATAGATGGCCATTGATAAACGCAGAGTTTCAAGGGGTCTAATGTCTCTCACAAAGCGGAGGCAACTGTGTCGCTGTGGTGACCCTCAAGGAATCCCGTATTTAATCAACAATGAACCCACAATCAATAAATCAAGCAATGACAAATAAATGTGGAGTCAAACTTATTTTTAACTCTACAAACAAGATGTATATGTGTAAGTATGTAGAGAGTTTGAACACAGGGAGCAAGGCAGGATAGATCAGGCTAAGTGCAAAATGTGATGTGATTGTGATCAATGCCTACAAGATGCAAATATTTTTTTGTGGGTTTTTAATTAATTTTTTGACTAATTTTTACTTTTGTATTTTGATTTTTAATTTTCTGATTTTTATAATTTATAATTTATATTTTTTTTCTTTTTCAATATTGGAAAATGTGAGCAAGGTACTAAAAGAGGTGATAATATATTTATAAAAATGCACAAAAGTAACCACAAATTCAGAGATAAAATCTTTTTGAGATTTTTATAATTTTTTACTGTTTTTGTGATTTTTTGGGTATTTTTCAAGGTGTTTTTGGTATTTTTAAATACTGAAATAAAGGAAAACAGTGAAATGTGGAGTGGCTGTGAGTAAAATATGAATTAAAATTAGCAGACAACCACCAAAATTTTTCACACTAATTTTTAAATAAATATAATGAAATATAGAACAAACAGGAGCTGAGTTTATATTTTTATGAGTTTTCTTTGATTTTATATATTTTTTGAAGATTTAAGTTTTTTTAAAATTTTTAAGGTTTTCTTTTGAGATTTTTAGTGATTTTTAGACTGATACTAAAAGATGACAAAACACACAAAATCTAATTTTTTTTGGAATTTTTCAAAATGTTTTTTGTAATTTTTATGGATTTTCTAATGCAAACAGGGAAATAAATGCATGTTTTTAATTTTTAATAAATATGAAAATGCAATAAAAATGCAATGCAAAAATATGGCGTTAAACTACAATACGACAGGAGTCAATGATATTTTTTGGTAATTTTCAGAGTTAAAGTGATGCATGAAATAAATGCAAACATCCAAGCAAAAATACAATACTGACAAGGACACAGATGTAATTACACAGAAGTTCAAGGGTCTACTTGCAATTTTTCCAAAAATATATAGCGTTAAATACAAGTAATTGGACTAAAAACAAATACCCAAACCCAGATGGGGTTCGTTGCAAAATGTCCAACTCGCGCGCACTGGGCACGTGACCTGGCAGGGGTATTCTCGCAATATTACAAAGTTCCAGGGGCTCAGATGCACTTTCTCCAAGACATTACAACTTAATTAAAAAGTTCATGGACTGAAAGAGAAATAAACAGACCCCAGGGGGGTCCTTGCAAAATACCCAGCCCCCTTACGCGCACAAGCACGTGAGGTGACATGGATAGGACCTAAGTGCAAATAAGAAAACTACGGGGTCTGGATGTAAATATCACAGAAATATTTGAACGACGACTTAAAGTTTATGGACTGAAATGAAATACAAAATATGGCGAGGGGTACAGTGCAAAATACCCACGCCTTATCTCCTTGTGCGCGATCGAACGGCGGAGGGCCGCTCACTTATCCACGTAGCACGTGCACAACGCGCGATGACGGTTCGACGATGATTGGTGGGGATCAGATCTGGCGAAGAGATCGATAGCGGAAGGTGGACAAGATCTGACGGTGGAGGTGCGATCTGGAGCGGGCCTTGGATCGGACGGTGGAGGCACCCAGAGGAAGAACGGGGAAGAACTTCGCCGAAACGAAGTTCCTCCGGCAAGATGACGCGACTCCGGTGGTTTGGACCGCAACAAAAAGGTCCGGGAGACTCTTGCGATGATGCTCTGGCGTATGGGGCCCTCAAAATTGCCTGAGAGGCACTGTGGCGCTGCTGCAGAAGCGGCGGAGCTCGAAGCTCCAGATATCTCCGGCGGAGGTCGAATCCGAGTCCCCAGGCGATGTAATGCTCATGGTACCTGCAAATATGGGTGAGAGGGTCCAGGGCAAACTGCATGGACACCGCGGAGGTGTAGTGGAAGTCGGAGATGGTCGATGGAAATCGAGGGAACGACAGCCGGAGGTGCGCTCCGGCGATGAGCTATGGGATATGGATCGATCGATGGGGTTCGGATATTTTTTAGGGATTTTTGATACTGCAGCTAAGGGGAATGAAATGAAGTGAAAAGGAGAGGGAAAAGGGGGTACCTCGAAGGTGGATTACCTGAGGTGGAGGAACCTCGACGCCGGTGGTCGGCGGAGGTGGTGGAGCCGCTACAGAGCCTCCTCGACTTGCCTGAAGATGTGGATGCGGAGCTGTCACCTCCAGCAACACGAAGAGCGCAACAGGGAGGAGAATTAATGGCTAAGAAGGGTTCAAAATTGGGCTTGAAGGTGGCAGGGCGTTTAAGTAGAAGATGGCGGCGTCTCCTTCAAGCCAGACCCACGCGCGAATGATGGAGATATGGCTGGATCCGAGTATATGGCGTGGGAAAGTGGTGATCGGGGATGAAGTCCCAAGAAGGAATCGAGGCGTGAGGACGAACGGATCAAGCCCGAAAATTGGGGGAAATCGGGGAAAAATTTGGGTGTCAGAAATGGCAGGCCTCGGTCAGGGAGTTGACCGAGGTCAACTCTAGACCGCACCTGGTTGGTCCACGTGGACCAACCAAAGAAATCCAAGCAGAAATTATCAAAATAAAATAGCAAATGACATTATTAAATTTAGATTCTTAAATAAAAAAATTTATTATTTTATGTAGTATTTTATTCTGATTTTTAATTATTTTTATGGAATATATTTTTCAAGTTTTCTTTTATACCCTTTATAGGTATAATATCTATATATTTTATTCTTTTATTTTTATTTTGTGTATTTTAATTTTATTATTTTGGTTTATTATTTTATAAAATTATAAAACACTTTTGTACACCTAATTATATTTTTGTTTTATTTTTCTGAGGTGTTTTGCATATTTAATAAAATAGACGTATAGTTTCTATAAGTATAAGTATATGTAGTGTACCTATGTACCTTATATTCATGTATTTTTATTTGAGTTTTATTTACGTTTTTATTCTGATTTTAATATACAAATAAGTTATAAATAATATTTACAAAATTATAAAAATGTAAGGATACAAAAGTAATGAATAAATAATAAATTGAATGTTTTAATCTGTACAAGTATACTACAAGGGTCCAAAACTCAACTTTCAAACCGTAACTCCAAAAACTACGAAACCACCTCCATTAAATAGATTATTTTATGCTATATACAATTAAAGGTGAGTTTGGTAAATATCGAGTTTTTATTTGCAAGATACAGGTCTGGGAAGTTAGAGTTTTGCAATCTTATTCAGACCATATCTTTTTATCTGTACATTATTTTTCAGTGAAATCAATTTTGTATTTTTCTTTATAAGATTATCTACAACTTTCATGTACAAAGTTTCTTTATTTGTTGTATAAAAAGTGGAACCAAAAATAGGTCCCAAAATGAATAAAGAATGAATTAATAAATATAGGTATTTGGCCCTTATCTCCCCCTACTTTATTCCTTGTCGACCTATTCATCGAGATGCCTAGGTCTCGGGGTTTGGGGTCATAAAATATTTACAATATTTTATTCTTTTTCTTTTCTTTTATTTATTCTATACTTTTGGCCTTAAAAAACCGCATTTTATACACTAATGATATGCACATGCATGAATGCTAAAATGATGAAATTAAAGGTATTTACAGGCATTTGCTAGGGTTTTTGGTGCCGAAATGATAGAATAAAGATGACGAAATGTGGATTCATCATCCCCCTATACTTTACCTTTGCTAGTCCCTAGCAAACACTTATGCAATAAGTGCAAAAAGAAAAAGAAAAGAAAAAGAAGAACTTGGATTTAATTTGATGATCAAACTTGTCTTCACAAAATCAAAGTTTGGAGCTTAGGTCGGACCTTTGGAATTTAGTGCGGGCAGAGCCTTAATGAGAACCGAATTTGAAATCCAACAGTCCCTGAGAATCCCAAAACTCTGTCCAAGTCTCCTCAATAGCCAGGTCAGAAATACTTCAACTCATACGCAAACTCTTACGATTATGAGTCTGACTCGTACAGTGTAAGTGATATGTAGCTCCCCACCTCAGAAGTAACGAAGAAACAACCTCCCCCACCCTGGTAACTCTAATGCCTCGGTCTAGCAACTCTTTCCTCGAGAAGCGAGGTATTCCCTTCTAAGTTCAAGTGCAACCGGCTCAAGAAGAGGGGGAATAAGAGGTATAGAATTTTGGGAGCTCAACCAGTGTAGCTAAGTCTCCCGCTGCAAGCTTCATGAGATGTAACATGGATACCATAAGCTTTTGCTTTATTGGACTATATACACTCCGGTGGGGTTATTAAATTTTCAATCCGACCCACCACTTTTTTTTACAAGTGCATCTGTACAACATATCTACATGGTGCAGCATATATACAAGAAATTTTCCTCTTGAGCCAGTAGACTATCCCTCTTTTGAAGCTTTATTGCAACCCACGGCTTCTGTCTTTAGCCTTCATCACCACTAGACCAAGTTGAGGCGCACTTCCTTCACTAGAAGAAGAAGAGAGGTTCCGCCTAGAAGTACTACCCTCATATGCTACCCCAAGCCAAAGGAAACTGCCTCCTCACCACCTCATCCGTGGAGAGCTATGTGAAAGGTGCAGGTGTCCAAGTTAGGTCATTATCAACAAGAGTCGTACGTGTGCTCCGAAATACTCTACTTAGGCAGTCAAGAATCCATTGAACCAAGTCCCGTGATCCTCAAAGAATTAAGTCAACTAGACCTGAAGTACCTCAAACCCAGTTCCTATAAGGTTCCTGTTATTAGGTAGATTTTAAGGTCCAATCAAGCTCCAATCTCCGGATTTTACTTAGACTTGTTCAACTATCAAACTCAATCCGAAAAATGCGAATGCTATGCAATGTAGAAAATATTTTTGTGATGCAATTTTCAAGATTTTTTGAACTTTTTATGGATTTTTGAAAAGATGATGCATGCTTTTTTTTGTATTTTTCAAAAAGATTTTTCAGATGTTTTTGGATTTTAGTTTTGCAAATGTTTTTGGGATTTTTGAAAACAAAAAAGATTTTGGCTGAAAATTAGGTGAAAATATGTACACGGGAGTGCTTCTTATATACACAAGAAGTGGATTTTAAGATTTTACAAGGGTAAGTGGTCAGTTTTATACATGTATATAGGTAGTGAATTCTGGTGAGATGTATGCAGTCCTCAAACTTATTTGACACAAGCTTTACACACAATTTTTGAAAACTATAATCCAGAATAGTTTTTACAAACATTTTACAAATATACACACACATTTGAAAATCATTTTGCAATCGGTTTTCCAAACAGTATATATAGATTTTCACATATTTTTGCAACCATTTTTCAAACCATTTGCAAATCATTTTTCAAACATTTTATTTCACACAAAGAAAAGAAGTTTTACAAACCACACATTTTTACAAAGGTTGAAAGCATGTAACAAAATATTTTCAAAATAGTTTTCAATAGATGTTCACAAAGTTTTTCAAACTGTTTTTCAAACATTTTGTCAAAAATATTTCCACCTGATTTATTAATCAGTAATTACACAAAAGAATTTGAGGAACAAAACACCTTTTATTAGGGATTTTAATGAATTTTAACGAATTATTAGCCATATTTATTAAGAAAATACGAAAGTACGAGTTATGGCTAAAGTATATACACAGTATATACGACCCCCATGCTTAGCTTGAGCTATGTCCTCATAGATCGGAGAGAAAAGAGAAGACATAACTCGTACTAAGTATAGACAAGTCTAACGAATAGATGAAAGAATGAGAAGTTGACTGTCCCCCCTATACTTAGGATCAACTAATCCTAAGTATAGCCGACTGTACGCAAAGCAGGGAGGGTCAAGGGTGGGAATGAACAGATCATACTCAGATTGTCTCCCCCTATACTTAGGGTAAGATATCCCTAAGTATAGACAAGGAGAGGAGACAATGGAGAGGATCTAAGAATAGAAAAACTCAGGGTGCACACCCCCCTATACTTAGGATAAAGTATGTCCTAAGTATAGCAAAATCATAAGATGACGATGGAGTATGAACCATAAAGAATGAGTGATCGATGTACAGCTGAGTAGTGATAATCATGCATGAGATGCATAAGGTGTGAGTCAAAGAAACATCTCATACCAGAAGGATGGGGGCAACACCAACGGTCGGTGGATCATGATCCAGATATGGTTTCAGGCGCTGACCGTTGACTCTAAAGGTGGAAGATGATGATGGTTCGGATATATCAATGCTGCCATTATCATGCACCTTCCGTACCACATATGGTCCTTTCCATTTACTTTGTAGTTTTCCTAGGAATAATTTCAACCTAGCATCAAATAACCATACTTGCTGTTCTGGCTCAAATTGTTTGTGGCTGATCCGGGAATCGTGCCATTCTTTCACTTTCTCCTTATACTGTAGGCCACTTGAGAAGGTTGTATCTCTTAATTCTTCCAGGGCTGCCAACTCTGCTTTCCTCTGATCTCCTACTCTCTTGGGATCCAACAATAGCTCAGTAACTGCCCAAAGTGACTTATGCTTTATCTCCACTGGTAGATGGCACGACTTGCCATAAACGAGACGAAAGGGAGATGTCCCTAGTGGTGTCTTGAAGGATGTCCGATAAGCCCACAAGACCGAGTCCAAAAGTTGTGACCAATCCTTTTGGTCTGGGCAGACTACCTTATGCAAAATTGTCTTAATCTCCCTATTCGATACTTCAGCAAGACCATTAGTCTGAGGGTGATACGGCGTGGCAACACGATGGTCAACACTGAACTCGTCAATAAGGACCCTAACCTTGTCATTAATAAAGTGAGACCCCCCATCTGAAATCAAGACTCTAGGCGCCCCGAACCGTGAAATAATGTTTTTCCTCAAGAAACGACAGACGGTTTTAGCATCTACGGCTCGGGCGAGGATGGCCTCAACCCAACGATTAACATAATCCACAGCAAGAAGAATATACTCAAACCCTGACTTTTAGGAAATGGGCCCATGAAATCAATTCCCCATGCATAAAAAACCTCACAAAAGTGAATGGGTTGCATGGGCATCATGTCTCTCTGTCCGCAAGTACCCATCTTCTGACAGTCAGTACACCTTCTCATGAATTCATCAGAATCCTTGAAAAGGGTAGGCCACCAAAGGCCGGATTGGAGCACCTTCTGTGCTGTCCGTCTCCCAGAATGATGTCCTCCTGCCTCAAGCTTGTGACAATAGGTGAGGACGCTATGTTGCTCATCTTGAGGAATGCACCGTCTCCAGATACTATCCCCTCCCTCATGATAAAGGACGGGATCCTCCCAATGGTACGACTTGGCCTTCGCAAGGAAGGTTTCAAGCCGCTGTCTGGGCCAACCTTGTGGAATGGATTTGGCAACAAGGTAATTCACAATATCGGCATACCATGGAAGAGAGGTAATTGCAAGGATCGCCTCATCTGGAAAAGTTTCAGTGATAGGTGCTATGGGCTCAGATTCCTCAAGGTTTTCTAGGCGGGAGAGGTGATCTGCCACAACATTCTTAACTCCAGGCTTATCCTTAATCTCAATATCAAATTCCTATAGGAGAAGGATCCATCTGGTTAATCTGGCTTTGGCATCCTTCTTCGACTTCAAGTACCGAATGGCAGTGTGGCCAGTAAAAATTGTCACTCTAGATCCAAGAATGTAAGATCTGTACTTATCCAAAGCAAAGACTACCGCTAGCATCTCTTTCTCAGTCACTGTATAGTTCCTCTGAGCTGCATCCAAAGTCCAGCTAGCGTAGTGTATGGCATAGGGTAATCCATCCCTCCTCTGTCCAAGCACAACCCCAATGGCATAATCTAAAGCATCCGTCATGATCTCAAATGGAAGAGACCAATCGGGTGGCTGAAGGACAGGAGCCTCGACAACTAAATTCTTGAGAGTCTCGAAGGACTTAAGACACCTATCATCTACAAGGAACTCAGTGTCTTTAGTCAATAAATCCGTCAGCGGTCGGGCAATTCGACTGAAGTCCTGAATGAATCGTCGGTAGAAACCGACATGCCCCAGAAAAGACCGCAACTGTTTCAAATTAGACGGTGGATTGAGTTTTCTAATGATATCAACCTTGGCCGGATCAACCTCCATGCCCCTGTTGGAGATGATGTGACCAAGGACCGTCCCCTGAGTCACCATAAAGTGACTCTTCTCCCAAGATAGTACAAGGTTTACCTCTATGCAGCGCTGAAGCACTCGGTCTAGGTAGTCAAGACAAGCATCAAACCCGTCGCCATAGACCGAGAAGTCATCCATGAAGACCTCCAAATAGTCACCTATCATGTCTGAAAAGATGGACAACATGCACCTTTGGAATGTCGCAGGGGCGTTACATAGACCAAAGGGCATACGTCTGAAAGCATACGTCCCAAATGGACCGGTGAACGTCGTTTTATCCTGGTCTTCAGGCGCAATGGCCACCTGATTGTATCCGGAGTACCCGTCAAGAAAACAGTAATGACTCTTCCCGGCTAGCCTCTCGATAATCTGATCAATAAATGGTAGCGGGAAATGATCCTTCTTGGTGGCCTCATTCAATCGTCTGTAGTCCACACAGACCCTCCAAGAAGTGGGTACCCGGGTGACGATCTCTTCTCCAGACTCATTCACAACTGTAGTGATACCCGTCTTCTTGGGTACCACATGTAAAGGACTAACCCACTTGGAGTCGGAGATGGGGTAGATAAAATCGATGCTCCACCATTTAGATATCTCCTTCATTACTACATCTCGAAGATTCGGGTTCAGCCGTCGCTGGAACTCACGCGAAGGCTTAGCGTCCTCCTCGAGGTAGATATGGTGGGAGCACAGGGCCGGACTTATCCCCTTGAGATCGGCCACGCTCCATCCTATTGCCTTGCGGCTCCGTTCAAGAGCCTCCATCAGTCGAGATTCTTGTTCTCCAGTCAAATCTCCTGAGATAATGACTGGGTGCATTTCTGGTTCACCCGCAAGGAATCTATACGTGAGCGACTGCGGCAAAGGCTTCAGTTCTGGCTTTGTGGGAGCTGGCAAATATGGCTTCTGATATGTCTATGTGAAAGCAACCAGGTCTGCATGCAAGAACTCTCGCTGTACGTGATCATCTGAAGAAGGAAACCCTGTTGGTGTGTCTATCATCTGTGCTGGCTCGCTCTCCGTCCTATCTGTCAACTTATTAGGAAGCAGACATGGCAAATATGCATCGAAATCCTTCCAATCAAAGTCTGCCTCCGAGGGATCGGAATCAGAACAAACATCAATGTCACCACTCAGTACGCAACTGTCAACCTGTGTGGTGTCCTCTGCCAAGTGTGTGCTTTCCGAACTCTCGTTTGCCACAAAAGGTATGTATTCTGAATCTACAGACAAGGCAAGTGCTCGTGCTTCTGGATCTTCCCAAACTGCTTCATCATCGGTCATCACAAAGTCACACTCCTAGTGGACGTCTAACTCAGCATCTGTCATTGGCCCTGTATCACTGTTCTGCTCTGAGTAGGCTGAATCTCTTGCTTTGATCTCATCGATCGTCTCTATTTGTATACTCTTACCCTCTACGTGAAAGTACACCTTCCCACTATCATGGTCGGACACTACCTTGGCTGTGGCCAAGAACGGACGTCCTAGTATGATTGGGGCATCAGTCACCGACTTAGGGATCTCCATGTCCAATACTACAAAGTCCACGGGGAATTTCAGACCCTGAATGGTAACGACCACGTCTCTCAACAACCCCTTCGACCTCTTAATCGATCGATCAACAAACTGAAGGACTGTCCTGCTCCGAAGAAGAGAGCCAAACTCGAATCGGTCGAGTAAGGCTGCCGGAAGGAGGTTGATAGAAGAACCGCTGTCTAATAGAGTACGGTCGAATTGCTGCTCACTAATCTGGCATCTGACATAAGGAGCTCCTGCATCTGGGCGTTTGGCTGGCAGCTGGTTCTGAATGGCACAACATGTGGCACGGGTGAGCACATGGATCTCTCCTCTATTGTTCCGCCTCTTCTTTCGTACAATGGTCTTCTCTCTCAGATTCTTTTGGAAGAGGGGGATGTGCTCAAGTGCCTCCTGTAGAGTCAGCTGGATCTAAAATCTGTCTATCATCTGTTGGCTGAACTCTAACTGATGGGTCTTTTTGACATTTTCTTTTTTGTTCCCCTTAGTCAAGCCGAGTGCTTGAGGGAAAGGGATAGATGGGCCCTCTTCAGACAGAGGGTTAGGAGAGGTCTTCTGAGCCTGTGAAGGACTGGCATCCATGCAATCATTATTCATCACACATGGACTTAGAATAGATGGAGAAGCCTTTCCTTTATTCAATTTTTTGTTCTTTTTCATGGAGTCCAGAGATACAGAAAATGGTAGTGCAGAAGGTTGGAATACAGATGGATTCAAAATGGGGGCATCAGCACCACCTAAAATATTCTTGTTTGCGGCCTCAACACCGCACTCTGTTTCATCAAAAATGGTGGTTTCAGCACCACCGTCTGCATCTGGTACTGTGATGGCCTCAGTGCCGTCGTCTGGAATGTCATCCTTGGTGGCATCAGCACCACCATCATCATCATCATCATGGTTGTTAGCGGCATCAGCACCGCTCCTTTCCTTATCTGGGGCTCGCGAATCTCCATTGCGTTGTCCCTCAGATGAGACGCCGCCGGCTGGTTGCCTACCGCTCCTAAGTGACACAAAGTGAGTATCAAAGATGTAAGGCATGTTATTCGGAAATGCACTAGGAGTGGTACCCTCAGTACGCTGTACCTGCTCAGATTTCCTTTTCAAACTATTCGGGTTGGGTTCGCTCTGTGTAGGTATGGCGGCTTTGCCTTTCATGATATCCCTCATTTCTTGCCGGAACTCGTCCATTTCTTGTCGAAACGATGCTTGCTGGTCAGAAAGCAATCGGGCGAGATCATCAAGTGCTGGGTTCTCCAAGCTGGGGGTGGAAGAATCGGAGATGTTCCCCTGCTGGAACTGTGGCGGCTGGTGGAACTGAGAGTACTGCTGCTGGTATTGAGTTATATGCTGGGGGCGTTGCTGCTGAAATGACTGCTGTCGTGGTTTCCATTGCTGCTCCTGGTAGGTGTGACGAGGATTCTGCTGGTATTGTTGCTGTTGTTGTTGGGAGTAATGGGGCTGCTGGTGTTGGCCACTATGATTGCCCTGAGCTGGAGGCTGCTGTTGGGATGAGGTACCTCCGTTGGACCAACGAAAACCGGGGTGATCTCGGCGAATCCCTGGCTGCTGGGGGTACCGGTCGTACTATATCCCGTTGACTTCCATCAACGGCTCCTGCTCGACGGGTGGAGGTAGTAGTGCTGCCAATGGCTGTTCCGGTTGATAAACCACCATCTGAGTATCCTGAGATGGTGGCTGTTGTGAATAATGCGACAACTGCTGTACAGACACCTCCTGAATATGGTGAACTTGGCGGTATGCGAGAGGTGGTGTGGTAGAACGGCTGCCTCTGGATTCAGCCAGTGACCTGGGAGGCTGATGTGAAAATGATTGTGCCTTCTGAATACTCAAAATGTGAGTCTTCAGGTCACTCATGGTCTTTGCCAACTGGTCCATTTGTGCCATACCTTGTCCCTGCTTCTTCTCAAGGATTTCCATGCGGTCCAACTTTTCACTAATGATACTCATATCAGATGCGGTGGATTCGGCTTGAGCTGCGGCTACCGACGGGGTGTTGGGACCGGCATCAATGCGGGCTATCCACTGGTATGATCCTGCTCCTTGGGGAGTTTTTTGTTGTGCGTAGACTCGTGCCTGGGCCATGACTGTAGAGTTTTCTGTCATTCCTTCATAAATGGCCCAAACATCATCTTCACCCTTGGAGAAGTACGATCCTCCACAAGAGGCATTAATAAGCCCCTGCAGCTCTGGTGTCATCCCACAAAAGAAACTTTGAACCAAGTTGGGCTTAGATATGTCATGATGCGGACATCGGTCATTGAGCTCTCTAAAGCGATCCCATGCTTCATGGAATAGTTCATTTGGGATCATGGTGAAGTTGCCAATCATAGCTCTTGCTACATTTGTCCGGCCGAGTGGGTAATACTTATTTAAGTATGCGGTCCGGAGTTGTTCCCAAATGTCGATGTACCTCCCCAAGTGTTTGAGCCAATAGACGGCTCTATCAACCAAGGAGAATGGGAAGGCAATCATTTTAATTGTATCCTCAGTCACATATCTATCATGGATTGTGCTGCATATCATCTCAAATTCTTGCAGGTGGAGATGAGGTTCTTCGGTGGGGAGCCCATGAAATTTAGGCAATCACTGGATAGTGGGCGGGCGAAGCTCGAAGTCTCCATAGATGGGTGGGATTCGGATCCACCAGTGAGTAAGGGTTGCAGCTGGGTTGTGCAACTGCCTCATGGTTGTTTGTGGTGGTCTTTCCTGGTTCTGTCCTCCTCCTCCTGCGGCTGCATCAGGAATCTCTCCACCGCCTTCAGATCTGTCTTCTCTGTCCGCTCGCATCTGCTCCATCTCTCTCAGGATGTTTCCCATGAAGGCTCCCTGGTCCCTTATTTGTTGCTGCATTGTCTCTAGGGATGCCATAAGGGAGTTGTTGATTGCGGCTTGATCATACGCAAAGGGATGCTCGCCCTGCTCATGTCTGTCTCCCTCACTGTTGGCCATGGGTTCCTCTTGATTTTCTGCAAAGGCAAATGTACCCATTTCAGGCGTGTCCAACTGAATATCTTCTGTGGTCTCTAGATTTATTGGAGAAGGGTGGTCGAGGGGGAACAGGGTGGTTGAGAACTCAGGTTCAGAGAGTGGGTCTGAACTCTCCGGAACCCTCCTAGATGAGTGGGAAGGAGTGCTTGATAGCGGTGCCACCAGGTGTGGCCTAAGGGATCTTCTTCCCATCATTTTGATGTAGAGAAAGGCGGATTAGATCTGGAATGCAAACAAGATGATCAATCAAAAACCCCAATTCACCTACACAACTCTTGAGCTGATGACCGTGAGAGTTCGGTCTGTTATCTTGTCAAATTTTATTAGGTGATCAGTCAATCTATCAGAGCGTTAGAGCGAGCTGTTAGGTACCCTACTTTCTTAGCCGACTGTCCCAATCCACGTCAGATCTTTCCCAGCCAGTATGAATTGCGAACCGTAACCCGGTTGTTCCCGCTAATTCAATCTGTTAAGGATATCGCGGTCCGCTTTACCGGTTACCAGAGAGATCCTCACTGGAGAACGACTAACCACAACCAGTAGTCAACCAAAATTTCAGATGTGGCTCTATCCTAGTGTCGAGTCACTCTCTCGCAGCAGATAAATCAAACAAGGAGGGGGTTACTCTCCCCAAGACAAAATTTTTGGTGGGATGAGTTTTAAGGTCAAGTTTACATTAGCAGTCCCAATTTTTATTGTTTTCACTTTTTATGCATTTTTCTGAGCAATCATCGTCTAACGAATTTTCCAATTTCCTTGTTATTAAAAAGTCCAATAAAACTGGGGGAGGAAAGCGGAAAAGCGATGCGCGGTCAAAATCTATGATGCATGCAGGGATAGAAATGCGTACCTTGTCGCCAGCACTCTACATGCAAAGTGATCCGTGCATAATTTAAAGACAATAATTTAAACTACCTATATGCATGCACGAGGAAATCGTCCTAAGATGAGCAACTCCTATTAACGTGAAGAACAAGTAGCTATGACAAAGAAAAGAGTCCGGAGTCCGGTCTAGGCTCACCCCTCCTCTTCTCGACACATCGAGTTCAGGAGTAGCGCTTAACAGGGTGGGTTCACGGCACGTGGTCTCTAGTCCAAGTCAAATAGCCTTTTCAATCGGGTTTTTTTAGCCAAGTCCAATTACGTTCTATAGGTGCAGGCAAGATATTAGGGATTGGGCCTTAGCTTCTTAGTTCGCCACAGTCAACAAAAATTCCTATGTCTAGGGGCTAAATCCTCGTGAAACAAATAGAAATGAAGGCGATAAAACCACGAAAAACACAAAACCACGGTGAGCCCCCAAGTGAACAAACACTTGGGGTGTGTTCGTTTGGGGGGTTACCCCCACTTTGGGTGGGTTACCCCCCAAAACCCATATTCCCAACCCACTTGTGGGGTCCACCATCTTTTCATCAAAAAATATATATTATACCATCATATCATCTAAAAATCATAAAATACTCTACTTCTACTCATTATTTCAAATTTCAATACAATCACATCACAATAACTACCCACTTTTTCAAATTCCAATACAATCATATCATAATAACTACCAACTTTTTCAAATTCCAATACAATCACATCACACAAACCCTCCCAACCCTTAACCCACCAACCAAACACACTAACACAAAACCGGGTTATCCACCCCTGGATAACCCACCAACCAAACGCACCCTTGGAAATTAGGCCCGATTGTCCTGGAGAGTCTAAGTTATTACAAATAAAGTCTCTCTCTCACTTTAATTTACAAGAGTTTTTAGCCTACAAAAATTCTATAAAAATGATGGTCTTCTCAGGCCTCCAAATTTCTTTCGATAATAAGTGAGCTTCCACGTGGATGCCCAAGCACCTTGTGTAGAGCGCTTCCCTCGCTCGGCGGTACCTCGCACAAAAATTCAATAAAAAAGGTGATTAGACCAATCAACAATAGAGTTCAATAATTGTATAAAAAGATAGGCAAATATCCACAATCAATCACAAAAGAATGCTCTATACGCTGTTGCTCCTCGGCAACGGCGCCATTTGATAAACGTAGAGTTTCAAGGGGGCAACGGCAGTGGCTGTGAGTAAAATATGAATTAAAATTAGCAGACAACCACCAAATTTTTTCACACTAATTTTTAAATAAATATAATGAAATATAGAACAAACATGAGCCGAGTTTATATTTTTATGAGTTTTCTTTGATTTTATATATTTTTTGAAGATTTTAAGTCTTTTTGAATTTTTAAGGCTTTTCTTTTGAGATTTTTAGTGATTTTTGGATTGACACTAAAAGATGACAAAACACACAAAATCTAATTTTTTTGGAATTTTTCAAAACATTTTTTGTAATTTTTATGGATTTTCTAATGCAAACAGGGAAATAAATGCATGTTTTTGATTTTTAATAAATATGAAAATGCAATAAAAATGCAATGCAAAAATATGGCGTTAAACTACAATGCGACAGGAGTCTATGATATTTTTTTGGTAATTTTCAGAGTTAAAGTGATGCATGAAATAAATGCAAACATCCAAGAAAAAATACAATACTAGCAAGGACACAAATGTAATTACACAGAAGTTCAGGGGTCTACTTGCAATTTTTCCAAAAATATATAGCGTTAAATACAAGTAATTGGACTAAAAACAAATACCCAAACCCGGATGGGGTTTGTTGCAAAATGTCCAACTCACGCACACTGGGCACGTGACCTGGCAGGGGTATTCTCGCAATATTACAAAGTTCCAGGGGCTCAGATGCACTTTCTCCAAGACATTACAACTTAATTAAAAAGTTCATGGACTGAAGCAAAATAAACAGACCCCAGGGGGGTCCTTGCAAAATACCCAGCCCCCTCACGCGCACGAGCACGTGAGGTGACGTGGATAGGACCTAAGTGCAAATAAGAAAACTACGGGGTCTGGATGCAAATATCACAGAAATATTTGAACGACGACTTAAAGTTTATGGATTGAAATGAAATACAAAATATGGCGAGGGGGACAGTGCAAAATACCCACGCCTTATCTCCTTGTGCACGATCGAACAGCGGAGGGCCGCTCACTTATCCACGTGGCGCGCGCACAACGCGCGATGACGGTTCGACGATGATCGGTGGGGATCAGATCTGGAGAAGAGATCGACGGCGGAAGGTGGACAAGATCTGACGGTGGAGGTGCGATCTGGAGAGGGCCTTGGATCGGACGATGGAGGCACCCGGAGGAAGAACGGGGAAGAACTTCGCCGAGACGAAGTTCCTCCGGCGAGATGACGCGACTCCGGTGGTTTGGACCGCAACAAAAAGGTCCGGGAGACTCCTGCGATGATGCTCTGGCGTATGGGGCCCTCAAAATCGCCGGAGAGGCACTGTGGCGCTGCTGCAGAAGCGGCGGAGCTCGAAGCTCCAGATATCTCCGGCGGAGGTCGAATCCGAGTCCCCAGGTGATGTAATGCTTCTGGTACCTGCAAATATGGGTGAGAGGGTCCAGGGCCCCGCAGAGGTGTAGTGGAAGTCGGAGATGGCCGGTGGAAATCGAGGGAACGACAACCGGAGGTGTGCTCCGGCGATGAGCTATGGGATATGGATCGATTGATGGGGTTCAGATATTTTTTAGGGATTTTTGATACTTTAGCTAAGGGGAATGAAATGAAGCTAAAAGGAGAGGGGAAAGGGGGTACCTCGAAGGTGGATGACCTGAGGTGGAGGAACCTCGACGCCGGTGGTCGGCGGAGGTGGTGGAGCCGCTACAGAGCCTCCTCGACTCGCCTGAAGATGTGGATGCAGAGCTGTCACCTCCTGTAACACGAAGAGCGCAACAGGGAGGAGAATTAATGGCTAAGAAGGGTTCAAAATTGGGCTTGAAGGTGGCAGGGCATTTAAGTAGAAGATGGTGGCGTCTCCTTCAAGCCAGACCCACGAGCGAATGATGGAGATATGGCTGGATCCGAGTATATGGCGTGGGAAAGTGGTGATCGGGGATGAAGTCCCAAGAAGGAATCGAGGCATGAGGACGAACGGATCAAGCCCGAAAATTGGGGGAAATCGGGGAAAAATCTGGGTGTCAGAAATGGCAGGCCTCGGTCAGGGAGTTGACCGAGGTCAACTCTAGACCGCACCTGGTTGGTCCACGTGGACCAACGAGAGAAATCCAGGCAGAAATTATCAAAATAAAATAGCAAATGACATTATTAAATTTAGGTTCTTAAATAAAAAAATTTATTATTTTATGTAGTATTTTATTCTGATTTTAATTATTTTTTATGGAATATATTTTTCAAGTTTTCTTTTATACCCTTTTAGGTATAATATCTATATATTTTTATTCTTTTATTTTTATTTTGTGTATTTTAATTTATTATTTTGGTTTATTATTTTATAAAATTAAAAAATACTTTTGTACACCTAATTATATTTTTGTTTTATTTTTCTGAGGCGTTTTGCATATTTAATAAAATAGACTATAGTTTCTATAAGTATAAGTATATGTAGTGTACCTATGTACCATATATTCATGTATTTTATTTGAGTTTTATTTACTTTTTTATTCTGATTTTAATATACAAATAAGTATAAAACAATCTTTACAAAATATAAAAATGTAAGGATACAAAAGTAATGAATAAATAATAAATTGAATATTTTAATCTGTACAAGTATACTACAAGGTCCAAAACTCAACTTTCAAACCGTAACTCAAAAACTATGAAACCACCTCCATTAAATAGATATTTTATGATATATACAATTAAAGGTGAGTTTGGTAAATTTTGAGTTTTTAATTTCAAGATACAGGTCTGGGAAGTTAGAGTTTTGGAATCTTATTCAGACCGTAGCTTTTTATCTGTACATTATTTTTCAGTGAAATCAATTTTGTATTTTTCTTTATATGATTATCTACAACTTTCATGTAAAAGTTTCTTTATTTGATGTATAAAAAGTGGAACCAAAAATAGGTCCCAAAATGAATAAAGAATGAATTAATAAATATAGGTATTTGGCCCTTATCTCCCCCTACTTTATTCCTTGTCGACCTATTCATCGAGAAGCCTAGGTCTCGGAGTTTCGGGTCATAAAATATTTACAATATTTTATTCTTTTTCTTTTCTTTTATTTATTCTATACTTTTGGCCTTAAAAACTGCATTTTATACACTAATGATATGCACACGCATGAATGCTAAAATGATGAAATTAAAGGTATTTACAGGCATTTGCTAGGGTTTTTGGTGCCAAAATGATAGAATAAAGATGATTAAATGTGGATTCATCAGCCATCAGGGCCTATACATCATCCCTCAGTTCACTCTCATTTGGAGGGGGAAAATCAGCTATAGTCAATCTCTCTCAGGACGTGATTACTAGCATGGGACTCCTTGCAGACAAGCTTACAGTAGTTGAGAAGATCGATAGGATGATTGATGAATTAAATCGGAGCATCTCCAAACTTCCAACGCAGATGGAGGAGTTGACTGAGAAGGTATTCTGGGAGAAGAGTCACTTTATGGTGACAAAAGGGTATCGTGTTGGGGCATGTCATCTCCAAAATGGGAATGGAGGTTGACCCTGTCAGGGTGGAGGTGATCAAGAAACTCGATCCACCTACCAACGTGAAGTCAGTGAGGTCATTCTTAGGGCATGTTGGATTTTATAGGAGATTTATTCATGATTTTTCAAAGATCGACCGCCCAGTGACTGGGCTCCTAGGGAAAGATACATAGTTCGTTGTAGATCACAGGTGTCTGGAAGCCTTTGAATTCTTGAAGAGGAAGATTTTTGCCTCGCCTATCCTACAAGCTCCTGAGTGGTCTCTCCTCTTTGATATCATGACTGATGCTTCAGATTTTGCTATAGGATGTGTGTTAGGAAAACAACGAGAGGGGATCCCATTTGCGATCCACTACGCGAGCAAAGTATTAGATCCTACATAGAAGAATTATGCAGTGAATGAAAAGGAAATGCTCGCGGTAGTATGGGTACTCGAGAAGTTCAGGTCATATATTGTGGGCTCTAAGGCGACAATCTACACTGATCATATATCCATTTGATATTTAATGGAAAAGAAGGACGCGAAGGTGCATCTTATTAGGTGGATTTTACTCGTCCAGGAATTTGATTTGGAGATAAAAGATAAACCTGGAGTGAAGAATGTTGAGGTTGATCATCTTTCTCGGATTGAACTTAAGGATTCTCCTGATTATGAGCGGATTAGAGAGACCTTCCCAGACGAGTCAATTTGTGTTATTGGCTCACTCTCGTGGTATGTCAACATGGTGAACTATCTTGTCTCCAAGCATATTCCTCATGGTTGGACTAGGAGCAACATGGATTGACTAAAGTCAGATTCAAGGAGATACCACTGGGACGATCCTTTCCTTTTCTTCGAAGGACCGGACTGTGTTTGGAGAAGGTGTATTCCTCAGGAGAAGTACGAGAGTGTCCTCACATATTGTCATTCACTTGAGGCTGGAGGACACCATTCGGGAAAGAGAACCTCTCACAAAGTACTTCAATGTGGATTGTATTGGCTGACCTTGTTTAGAGATGCTATTGATTTTGTACGATCATACCCGGTTTGTCAAAGGATGGGAGGGACAGTTGGATAGAGAGATGAGATGTCCACGCAGCTTGTGATTATTTGTGATGTTTTTGATGCATGAGCATAGATATTTTGGGTCCCTTTCCCAACAACCAAGGACATGAGTACATATTGTTGGCGGTTGACTATTTATTTAGGTCGATGGAGGCTATCCTAACCCGAACCGCAGACATCAAGACTGTCTATAAGCTTGTCAGAGACCATATTATTGCTAGGTTCGGGGTGCCAAAAGTTTTGATATCTGATGGGGGTAGCAACTTTATGAATCGAGATATGAGATCTTTAGCTAAGGACTACGGATTTGAGCATAGAGTTACTAGTCCTTACTGAAAAGCCTCACACTACCCTTGTTAATTCGATCAAATTACTATTCAAATTAATTAAGAATGTTTGTTGCAGTCGGATAATGAGAGCAAATCAAAAACCACTTTTAATTAAAACAAGTTAATCTCGAGGGGCAATTTTTTTTATTTGGGCAAGCCCAAGGTCGAACTCAGGGAGGCAGCTGTCTCCTTAGGTAAATATTTAGCAACGTCCAAGGTTTGATTTTCACGGAATAATTTTTTGGTTTTTTTCGGTTTTTTTATGCGAGACACATGCAAAATCAGGCCTGTTAACAAGTTAATTCAGAAAGATAGTCATAACAAGTACAAAATTTATGAAACTTGGCCGGATGATGAAATGAGATTAAATGAGGCTACACTATTTTTTTGGAATTTTCTGACACTAGATAAAGTTACCGTGAATTAAATATGGGTGCTAGGTGATTTCGACTGAATTAATTTTAATAGATATCAAATCACAACATTTGTGGGAATAAAAATTATCCTAGATAGATCTGAAGGTGAGGAATCCAGGAAAATTATCAAACCTAAATTTTGATGTGAAAAGAACCTATTAAAAATTAATTAATGAAATCACCAAATGAATTTCGGCCTCGGGATGCGTGCAATTGAAATGAAATTTTTATGCAAGGAAAAACTAATTATCCCAGATCTAGTCTGATTTTTTGGGGATTTTTGGAGTCACAGAGAAATTACTATCAATTAAAAGGCAGAAATAGGCAAAATATAGTAAAAATGAACCAATTAATTAATATAAAAATCTACTGATATTACAAAAATATGCCAAGTGTCACATAATGAAGAGGACAATGTAAGCTACACAATGCAATTTTCCAATCTGAAAAATGAATGAATATGAATGCCTAAATATGCGTGCAAAGATAGGGGTATAAATGCAATTACAGAAATTAAAATTGCTGAAAATAAAACGTGCTGATAGGGACCAATATGCAATTACCTATAATGCAGAGGGGGTGGATGCAATTTCTACACGGGACACGTGCTCCTCACGTGGGGTCTCCTGATAGGGACTAGAATGTAATTTTGGAAACCTTCAAGGGCCTCGGTGCAAATAACCCAGGACACACGTGCGGATCATGTAGGAGTCCCAGGCTCGGTGGTCTTTGAAGGCTCGGAGCGAGGCTCGGGAGGTTCGGATCTGGCTCGGAGTTGCTTCGGTGATCCGAGCCTAGTGGTCGGGGAGGAGGCTCGGATCGGGCGACGTGGACAGATCTGGACCGTGGGATCAAGGTTGATCCAACGGTGATGAAATGCTGGTGCGTGGCGTGTCTTGACCCGTTGGATCAAGATCGATCCAACGGTCCTTGAGGCTCGATGAAGAGGGTTGCGTGGACGATCGAGCGTCGCTGGATCAGGATGAATCCAGTGACCCTCAGATGCCCTGGCGATTGGCGACGTGGATGACTCTTAGCCATTCGATCAAGAGGATCGAAACTTGGCTGTCGTCCCCAGCGGCCCTCCGCCTCCTACGGCGGAGAGGATTGGGCTCCGGCGAAGCGTGCCTAGCTCCGCCTCGTCCTCCCGTCATCGGCGAAGGCTGCTGGAGGGTCTGAGGTAGCTTGGAGGATCCGTGGATGGCTGGAGAAGCGTCCGGTGATCTTAGGAGTGAAGGAGACACTCTAGAGCACGGTGGCGGAGGAGCTTGATTACAGCTCCGACGAGCCTCCAGCCAATCAAGGAGATAACACCTGCAAGGGATTAGCAATATAGACGAAGCGTGCTTGGTGTCCGTGGAGGGATGCAGAGTGAGATGCGATGTCTGTGGAGCAATGGGGATGACCGGTGATCGAGCTCCGCCCAGGTGGCGGAGCTGGCGTCGGTGGAGGGTGAAGTGCGTTGTCAGAGGAATCTAAGGATAACACGAAGGTCAGAGCTCCTTCGTAGAGCTCGGAGGATGCTTGGTGGAGCGAGAAGGTGCTCGTGGAGGGAGAATTAAATCGGAGAACAAGATAGAAAAAGAAGAAGAAGATTGAGGGAGAGATGGAGGAGTCTATCTGGGGCCAGAAGCTCCGTGGAAGCTTCCAGGTCTTCGCTCGAAGGTCGGTAGAGGGGCCTGAGCTCGTGCAATGCCTTGTAGGAGTTGCGACACGGCGGTGGTCAGCCGTGGATCTCGCCGGAGGTGTACTCGATCGTCGCTCGACCGTTGTCACCAATCTGACGGTGGGAGCTCGGAGTCACTCTCCGTGGTGGCGGATGATGGTGAAAGTGGCCGGAGGTGACTCATTTATAGGGTGAATGTGACGGGGTAGCTGGCGAAGAGGTGGAGTTCGTGGCCTTCGTGGAGCGAGGTTGTGGGTTTTCATGGAGGTAGAGGGGGCTGGCGAGGATGAGGGATGAGTGGGTGACGCCGTGGTGGTGTCAGTGGTTGGCGTGGAGCCGAAAATAGAAAGGGGGACGACCCCTTGCGCACAGTGGAGAACGTGGGCGCAGGGCGTGCAGAGGTTGATGACGACGTCTCATCCGTTGGATCTAGCTATCCAACGGTCCAGATGGAGGCGCAGATCGACGCCTGAGATTGATGAGGCGCTAGACTGGAGTGAATCGGGATGGATGAGGTGATGCCACGTAGCGCGAGACTGATGAGGCGCTAGTGGGCGGTGAAGATGCAATCCTGGGGTTGATCCAACGGTGCGGAATTAAGGCAGACGTGGAGATCACTGGGTCGTTGGATCTAGATAAAGATCCAATGATCCACGACGTGGGCGGATAGGTTAACGGGAGCGGGCCGCGTGGCGCAATCAGAGGGTGCCACGTGGCCAACTGTGAGTGGCTGAAGAGAAAAATAAGATTAGAGAGAGAAGGAGGCCGAATTTGGAAAATCTTAGAACATGAAAATTGTAGATCTCGATGAGATTTACAAGTTTCATGTTGACCAAAAATGGAGATGAGTCAAATGTGATACAAAATACAAGGAAACAAATATATATATGAATAGTATACAAGGAGGCCCCAACACCCCAACTTTTGCCTACGAGCTCCGAATTGAATGAAATGACCTAATTTGGAGTTGGTAGAGAGAGATATGGGCATTTTAAGATCCAGGAGGTTTTGGGATTTTTATTGGGTATCTTACAAGAGAGGGACTCTAAGGAAGGTGTTATTTCATTTTTGAGGGGATAAAATACAAGTGAATAGGTGGATATTTTACAGTGGATTTTACACAAGGATCGGCTTCTTATTTAAATGCAAATATGAATGCTAAAATGCATATTTTGTGGATTGATGCATGAATTCTATTTGTGCAAGATAAAGGGAAATATAATGCTAAATACTCGGGGACAAAGCTCTATTTTCAACTTTAAGAGTGATGAATCACAGATTCATCACTTACCACCCATAGTCCAATGGCATGGCAGAGGTTTCGAACAGAGAGGTGAAGAGTATTTTGCAGAAATTAGTTCATCCTGATAGGAAGAACTGGTCTTAGCTCTTGGACCAAGTTCTGTGGGCCTATAGGACCGCCTACAAGACAACATTGGGTACTTCACCATTTAGAATGATCTATGACAAGCCATGTCATTTGCTTGTAGAATTGATTCATAAATCTGAATGGACAATTAAGCAGATTACTTGGAGTTTTCACCTAGGGAAACTTTGTCGAGACTTGAACTTGAACGAGCTCAAGGAAATCAGAAATAGGGCATATAACAACAATTTGATTTATAAGGACAAAGTAAAGAGATGGCATGATCAACATATTAGGTGCGAAGACTTTGTCCCTGGGACAAAAGGTATGGTTGTTCAATGTCAGGTTGAAGATATTTTATGGGAAGCTCAAATCTAAATGGACGGGTCCCTTCGTTGTTAAGAAAGTACACATGAATGGAAGTGTAGAGATAGCTGATCTCACAGATGGTGCACAATCTCATGTGGTAAATGGACAACTGTTGAATCATTTTGTAGATTCGAAAGAGCAGTTAGTCCAAGTCGAGGTCATCAACTTCAAGCAGAGTGAGCACAGAGCAAACACATAATATTTACTCTTCATGAAGATGCATCATCAAGATTCAACAACTTAGAAGATTCAATCACTTTTGTGTATTCTCCCTTCTCTGTATATTCTCTAGATCACATCGGTTCTCACACTTACACTTGTCTTATACTTAGGCTGACCAGAGCCTAAGTATAAGGGGGACCGATACCGACCATGTGTAAAGTCTTGAACTTGGCATATCTCGGATCCTATATAATAAGATCCGGCTCGTAAAGAGGAAACCGGCAGAATTTGTTTCGTATGAATCGGACTTCGTTTCGATTTGTTATGAATTTCGGAAGAAAGAGAAGTAAGGAAGGCTAAGATGTCATTAATCCATAATGACTGTTATTAAGACTAATTAAACATGATTAAAGAAATTAATGACGATTGAAAGTCACTAATGATCATTAGTAAACACTAATCAATAGTTAACAAAAGATATGCGTAAGCCGCGAAAGTTAAATCGCGATTAGTGAAAGTTAATCACGATTAGTGTTAATTAAGTGTCATTAGCGAATCTAGAATCCTCTAGAATGTTCTAACTTAAGCTCCAAGTTTGGGATAAGTTTTGGCTAAAACCATGGGCCAAAACCATGGGCCGCTAAACCATGGTTAAGGTCTAAACCATGGTTTTCTACCATGGTTAGTGGTTTTCTGGGGCCTATAAATAGACCCCCCTACCCATTCATTCTCTACAACTTACACTACCACCACCACCCCAAGGGCTAGGGTCGAGAGGTTGGGAGGAGGAGTGGGAGGCGAGGGAGGAGCGCTAGCGAAGCGCTGCCGGGAGAACGAGGAGGAGAAAGGTATGATCCTCTCTTAGTTGCTTCGTAAGCTAGGCTTTCATACTCTTGTTCTTCCAAGTTTTGTTTTTGATTTATATTTCTTTACAATTCGTTTTCCTGTTGTGGTTCGAGGAGAAATCTATGTAACACCCTACTTAGGTGCGGGCGGCTATGCACGTCAGTGACCCTGTGATTCGTCACACGTTCACTCATCTAAGACGCGTGGTGTCTACCGATTCTCCATCGATTATGTTTCTATTCTTCGTATTATGCTTTTATAGTTATTTCGATGGAGAAATCTGTGTAATACCCTACTTAGGTGCGGGCGGCTGTGCACGTCAGTGACCCTGTGATTCGTCACACGTTCACTCACCTAAGATGTGTGGTGTCTACCGGTTCTTCATCTCTTGTTGTTGAGTATATTCTTTCAGTTTCATTGTTATTTTTCTCTCGATTGATTTTATAGAGGAAACTCTTTTCGTTTTTATTTTGAAATATGTCCCGATATAAGGGGAAACTCTGCCGAAATTTTCCGAGAAATATGTCCAGATATAAGGGGCAACTCTGAAACTCTGCTGAAATTTTCCGAGAAATATATCCCGATATAAGGGGAAACTCTGCCGAAATTTTCCGAGAAATATATCCCGATATAAGGGGAAACTCTGCCGAATTTCTAAGAGAAAATATGTTCTTGACGTTCTTCGTGTTCTTCGCGTTCTTCGCGTTCTTCGTTCGTTCTTCGCGTTCTTAACATGTTCTTAGCGTTTTGATACGAAAAATGAAATTCGATCTTTTCAGGAGCCTTAAATTAGCCTTTCTAAAAACAAAACACGATAAAGCCTTGCATACACGAGAGAGAGCTCGATTAGGTAACGAAATCCTTCTTTTTGCTGTTGGGTTTTCATACGAAATTATTGAAATTCTTGATTTTGTGTTCTTTGATATGAAGAACCCTAATTTTGGCTATTTTTGAGAAAGTCTGAAGAATTGCTTTGTGAGATCCACTAAAATAAGATTTAAGCATCAAATTGATGCGTTGGCTTTGAAAGTTAGGGTTTGGGAGTTAAAATAGGTATAAATACGAGTACATATGGTTATGAATAATATATATGTGAGTCGATACCAAGTATTGCGGTTTATGCAAATCAAAGACTTAACGAAAGAATTACATCATGTGAATTGGTGTGATTTGAGTTGGATCCTGAAAAGGATCATGTGTCACGATAAGGATGACTGGGAGTAGTACTACAGGTCGGGCATGCAACCTGTAGGTTGTCGGAAGGAACCCGTATTGGCATTTCCCTACCTAGGTGGTACACGGTTGCCCTGTTATGATAAGTGCGCACAAATTGAATGTTTTGCAACGCGTGGTACCGGGAGCCAGTATATTCGGGTTGGAACGACGGAAGATGTGGTCGTGTCATGTGGAGGCACGAGTGGTTCAATAGCGGCTGGGTCACGATAACATGTATTTAAAGCCGCTAGGTTATATGATTAAATGTTAGCCTGAGGTTTTAAGCAACCGAGTCCTCGAGGACGGTGTGCTCATTTGATTTTCCAGGCTGAGGGTTGAGACCCTGTTTAATAAAAGAAAAGGAAATTGTCAGGGTAGTATTGGAGGATTGGTTGAGGCGACGTGCGGCGGCATAAGCTTACCAAGATCAACACAATCTCCAATCCCGAAGCATCCACAGCTTCGGAGTCCAAGAATGGTGGGGTTCCCCTGGACTAATCCCTGATGTGGAATAGAAAGGAATAGGACTTAAATTAATAAAAAGGAATGAAATTTTGTGATATCAAGTTTTGAAAAAAATTACACAATTTATTTGCTTTTCTCTTCTTCGTTACTTAGCATTCGCTAATTTTTATCCTATGATTTATGGAAAACCCAACAGGTATCGGTGAGCCATAGCAAGGACTTTAAAAATTCATCCGGCTTACATACTAGACATCCAGCCAGCCACAGTAGCTTTACTCTTTAAGGTAGTTAGTAATCTTTTGTATATTTTCCTTTCAAGCTGATGTACATGTAATGGTTATAGTGGGACAATGTATCCTCTAAACTTTATTTTGTGAATGGGAAAGTTTTGAAATACTTTCTTCCGAGTATTTTTATTTGCAGTATATTTCTGAATGTTAGTTGTGATTGCTGAATAAATTATTGCTGAGTAACCAGATCCGGATATGGAGGATCCGACGGCCCAGGAAACGGGGTCATTACAGATTGGTATCAGAGCTCGGTTACTCCAACAATTTATTTAGTAATTAATAACTATGAGAGGTATTCAGAAACTAAGGTTGTATTAAGATCCTTTGATCTTAATAAATGACTGCAGTACCATTCACAAGTCATTGTCCCTGATGTACATCATGCTAAGACATATAGGATCTGACTTTTAACCTTAACTCATCCCAGGATCATGGCAGACCAAGACATGTCTAGACAATTAGTGGCTATGATGGCAATGCTCCAAGATATGGGGCAAAGGTAATAAGCATTAGAGTGAGGACTCAATGCCACTATGAGAGATCAAAGTCTTCCAGACCCGCGGATGATTGAGTTAAAGGTTCTATTCATCCTCATAAGAAAGACTCTAGATACCATCGGTCCATAGAATTTGGTTGCTCCTATTCCATTTGGAGGAGTAATGGATGAGGCACTTCATAGGTACGCCAAAACAAACAACAAGAAGAAGAAGAATGTTTGATTCCTATTGTAAGAAACCAAGAGGTCAATTATAATTCAAGAAGATCTTAGACAACTGTGTGTGACAAATTGCAGGACATCAGTCACATGCTTATCGGCTACTTATCGAATTGAATTATTTTGATCTTATACTAGGAATGGATTGGTTAGAAAGGCATCATGCATGTCTTGACTGTTTCCAGAAGACAGTAACATTCCACCTTCTAACTCGATAGAGTTCCAGTTCATTGGAAAGACATCCAATGATAATATCAAATATATCTCTACATTGAAGGCACAACAATTGTTAGAGCAAGGGTGCCAAGGTTATTTAGCTTATGTATCCACTACATCAGGGTCAGAAAGAATGATAGAAGATGTGCCTATAGTGTGCGAGTTTACTGATGTATTTCCAGAGGAACTACCTGGATTACCACCTGAGCGAGAGATTGAATTTGAAATCTCTCTCATACCTGATACTCAGCCTATCTCTATCCCTCCGTATAGGATGGCACCAGCTGAGTTACGAGAGTTAAAGGTACAATTGCAAGAACTGTTAGATAAAGGATTCATTCGTCCTAGTACTTCACCATGGGGTGCACCTGTCTTATTTGTTAGGAAAAAGGATGGCTCGATGTGGTTGTGCATTGACTATAGACAACTAAACAAGAGGACAATAAAGAACAAGTATCCTCTGCCAAGAATAGATGATCTCTTTGATCAGTTACAAGGTTCAACTGTGTATTCCAAGATTGATTTAAGATCTGGATACCATCAGTTGAAAATTAAAGATACAGATATTCCCAAGACAGCTTTTCGGACTAGATACGGGCATTATGAATTTTTAGTTATGCCTTTTGGACTAACAAATGCCCCAGCAGCCTTCATGGATCTCATGAATCGAGTATTCAAGGAGTTCTTAGATCACTTTGTAGTAGTCTTTATTGATGATGTGCTTATTTACTCAAAGGATAAGTATCTGCATGAACATCATCTCAGGAAGGCACTTGAAACTCTAAAGAAGAACAAACTGTATGCTAAATATAGCAAATGTGACTTCTGGCTATCTGAAGTATCTTTCTTAGGCCATGTTATTTCTGGGGAAAGTATATCAGTTGATCCTACAAAGGTTAGTGCGGTGATGAGTTGGGAACGCCCGAAGACTGTCACAGAAATACGATCTTTTCTGGGTTTAGCTGGATATTATAGAAGATTCGTGAAGGACTTTTCACGGATAGCATTGCCAATGACTAGACTAACTCAAAAGGAGGTCCCATTCTTATGGTCTGATACATGTGAAGCTAGTTTTCAGACACTGAAAGAATGCCTAACATCTGCACCAATCCTTACTCTACCCTCCGGGAGTGAAGGGTTTACAGTGTACACTGAAGCGTCAAAAGAAGGACTTGGGGCGGTTCTTATGCAACATGGTAAGGTAGTTGCGTATGCATCACGACAGCTCAGGACATATGAGAAGAACTACCCAACACATGACCTTGAATTAGCTGCCGTAGTGTTCGCTTTAAAGATTTGGAGACACTACCTGTATGGTATTACTTTTGAAATCTTCACCGATCATAAAAGCTTGAAATATCTGTTTGATCAAAAGGAGCTCAATATGAGACAGAGACGGTGGCTAGAGTTGCTGAAAGACTATGATTGCACTATCTCCTACCACCCTGGTAAGGGGAACGTCGTAGCAGATGCCCTTAGCAGAAGAACTTATTCACTCGGGTTAGTGAGTGCTATCCACTTCTGGGGTTTACTATCAACGTTAAGTGAATGGAAACCATTTGATAGTAGTGCTGATACTATAACTATTCCTCATTGATACAAACCAGAAATATGGGATAAAATAAAGAAAGGACAGGAGGATGATCCAGTCCTCAAAGACTTAAAACAACAACTTGAGAAGAATGAGATAGAGGGATTCCAGATACAAGATGGTTTACTGTATAATCATCACAGAGTTTGTGTACCAAACACACTTGAACTAAGGAAAGACATCTTACGAGAAGCTCATTGTTCTAGATTATCTATTCATCCAGGAATTACGAAGATGTATAAGGATCTTCATTCATACTTTTGGTGGCCAGGAATGAAGAAAGATGTTGCTGAGTTTGTGAATTCATGTTTCACTTGCCAGCAGGTAAAGGCTTCACACCAAAAGCCACCGGGATTATTGCAACCCCTCCCTATACCTGAATGGAAATGGGAAAGCATTTCCATGGATTTCGTTACTGGATTACCTCAGACGACTGGTAGTAAAGATAGTATCTGGGTTATAATAGATCGTCTGACAAAGGTAGCACACTTCATTCCGATAAGCTTATCTTTCACTCCAGACCAGCTGGCTGAGTTATATATTACACATGTGATTCGCCTCCATGGTATCCCGAAGGAAGTAGTTTCTGATCGAGATTCATGATTCACCTCACACTATTGGGAGAACTTCATGAAAGCTTTAGGTACACAACTATACTTGAGTACAGCATATCATCCACAAACGGATGGGCAGTCAGAACGTACAATTCAAACACTAGAGGATATGCTACGAGCATGTGCCTTAGAATGGAAGGGATCGTGGATTAAACATTTGCCTCTTGTAGAATTCACCTACAATAATAGTTACCATACAAGTATTGGCATGGCACCATTTGAAGCACTATATGGACGAAAGTGTACAACTCCTTTGTGTTGGCAAGAGGTCGGAATAAAGAACCTTTATGATTCAGATAGACTTCAGGAGACACGGGAAGCTGTAGAACTTGCTAGAAAAAGACTATTAACTGCTCAGAGTCGCCAGAAAAGTTATAGTGATACTAGGAGAAGAGACATTGAATTTGAGGTAGGCAACTTTGTATTTCTCAAAATATCACCTATGAAGGGTGTTCAGAGGTTTGGCTTGCGTGGGAAGTTAGCACCCAGGTTCGTGGGTCCCTTTGAAATTATTCAACGGATTGGAAAAGTTGCCTATAGACTTGCACTTCCTCCACATCTTTCGGCAATACATGATGTATTTCATGTATCAAATCTGAGAAAGTACATTAGGGATCCAGAGCATAAGATAAGTTATGATGATTTACATGTTGAGCCAGATTTGACATACCAAGAGATACCTGTGCAAATACTTGAAAGGGATATCAAGAAGTTGAGAAACAAAGAGGTGCCTCTAGTTAAAATATTATGGCGGAACCAAGAGTTTGAAGAAGCCACATGGGAACCTGAGGCAGAAATGAGAGAGAAATACCCGTACTTGTTTGAATGATAAAATTATGTATTATGTATATGTTCATTTTAAATGACATGACGTTCATTCTCTTTAAGGTTGTTATGGTTTCAATCCTCTTTAAGGATGTTATGCCTGCATTTCTAGTCTCGAGGACGAGACTTCCTTTAAGGTTGTTATAATTGTAAAGTCTTGAACTTGGCATATCTCGGATCCTATATAATAAGATCCGGCTCGTAAAGAGGAAACCGGCAGAATTTGTTTTGTGTGAATCGGACTTCGTTTCGATTTGTTATGAATTTCGGAAGAAAGAGAAGTAAGGAAGGCTAAGATGTCATTAATCCATAATGACTGTCATTAAGACTAATTAAACATGATTACAGAAATTAATGACGATTGAAAGCCGCTAATGATCATTAGTAAACACTAATCAATAGTTAACAAAAGATATGCGTAAGCCGCGAAAGTTAAATCACGATTAGTGAAAGTTAATCACGATTAGTGTTAATTAAGCGTCATTAGCGAATCTAGAATCCTCTAGAATGTTCTAACTTAAGCTCCAAGTTTGGGATAAGTTTTGGCTAAAACCATGGGCCAAAACCATGGGCCGCTAAACCATGGTTAAGGTCTAAACCATGGTTTTCTACCATGGTTAGTGGTTTTCTGGGGCCTATAAATAGACCCCCCTACCCATTCATTCTCTACAACTTACACTACCACCACCACCACCCCAAGGGCTAGGGTCGAGAGGTTGGGAGGAGGAGTGGGAGGCGAGGGAGGAGCGCTAGCGAAGCGCTGCCGGGAGAACGAGGAGGAGAAAGGTATGATCCTCTCTTAGTTGCTTCGTAAGCTAGGCTTTCATACTCTTGTTCTTCCAAGTTTTGTTTTTGATTTATATTTCTTTCCGATTCGTTATCCTGTTGTGGTTCGAGGAGAAATCTGTGTAACACCCTACTTAGGTGCGGGCGGCTATGCACGTCAGTGACCCTGTGATTCGTCACACGTTCACTCATCTAAGACGCGTGGTGTCTACCGATTCTCCATCGATTATGTTTCTATTCTTCGTATTATGCTTTTATAGTTATTTCGATGGAGAAATCTGTGTAATACCCTACTTAGGTGCGGGCGGCTGTGCACGTCAGTGACCCTGTGATTCGTCACACGTTCACTCACCTAAGATGTGTGGTGTCTACCGGTTCTTCATCTCTTGTTGTTGAGTATATTCTTTCAGTTTCATTGTTATTTTCCTCTCGATTGATTTTATAGAGGAAACTCTTTTCGTTTTTATTTTGAAATATGTCCCGATATAAGGGGAAACTCTACCGAAATTTTCCGAGAAATATGTCCCGATATAAGGGGAAACTCTGCTGAAATTTTCCGAGAAATATATCCCGATATAAGGGGAAACTCTGCCGAAAATTTCCGAGAAATATATCCCGATATAAGGGGAAACTCTGCCGAATTTCTAAGAGAAAATATGTTCTTGACGTTCTTCGTGTTCTTCGCGTTCTTCGCGTTCTTCGTTCGTTCTTCGCGTTCTTAACATGTTCTTAGCGTTTTGATACGAAAAATGAAATTCGATCTTTTCAGGAACCTTAAATTAGCCTTTCTAAAAACAAAACACGATAAAGCCTTGCATACACGAGAGAGAGCTCGATTAGGTAACGAAATCCTTCTTTTTGCTGTTGGGTTTTCATACGAAATTATTGAAATTCTTGATTTTGTGTTCTTTGCTATGAAGAACCCTAATTTTGGCTATTTTTGAGAAAGTCTGAAGAATTGCTTTGTGAGATCCACTAAAATAAGATTTAAGCATCAAATTGATGCGTTGGCTTTGAAAGTTAGGGTTTGGGAGTTGAAATAGGTATAAATACGAGTACATATGGTTATGAATAATATATATGTGAGTCGATACCAAGTATTGCAGTTTATGCAAATCAAAGACTTAACGAAAGAATTACATCATGTGAATTGGTGTGATTTGAGTTGGATCCTGAAAAGGATCATGTGTCACGATAAGGATGACTGGGAGTAGTACTACAGGTCGGGCATGCAACCTGTAGGTTGTCGGAAGGAACCCGTATTGGCATTTCCCTACCTAGGTGGTACACGGTTGCCCTGTTATGATAAGTGCGCACAAATTGAATGTTTTGCAACGCGTGGTACCGGGAGCCAGTATATTCGGGTTGGAACGACGGAAGATGTGGTCGTGTCATGTGGAGGCACGAGTGGTTCAATAGCGGCTGGGTCACGATAACATGTATTTAAAACTGCTAGGTTATATGATTAAATGTTAGCCTGAGGTTTTAAGCAACCGAGTCCTCGAGGACGGTGTGCTCATTTGATTTTCCAGGCTGAGGGTTGAGACCCTGTTTAATAAAAGAAAAGGAAATTGTCAGGGTAGTATTGGAGGATTGGTTGAGGCGACGTGCGGCGGCATAAGCTTACCAAGATCAACACAATCTCCAATCCCGAAGCATCCACAGCTTTGGAGTCCAAGAATGGTGGGGTTCCCCTGGACTAATCCCTGATGTGGAATAGAAAGGAATAGGACTTAAATTAATAAAAAGGAATGAAATTTTGTGATATCAAGTTTTGAAAAAAATTACACAATTTATTTGCTTTTCTCTTCTTCGTTACTTAGCATTCGCTAATTTTATCCTATGATTTATGGAAAACCCAACAGGTATCGGTGAGCCATAGCAAGGACTTTAAAAATTCATCCGGCTTACATACTAGACATCCAGCCAGCCACAATAGCTTTACTCTTTAAGGTAGTTAGTAATCTTTTGTATATTTTCCTTTCAAGCTGATGTACATGTAATGGTTATAGTGGGACAATGTATCCTCTAAACTTTATTTTGTGAATGGAAAAGTGTTGAAATACTTTCTTCCGAGTATTTTTATTTGCAGTATATTTCTGAATGTTAGTTGTGATTGCTGAATAAATTATTGCTGAGTAACCAGATCCGGATATGGGAGGATCCAACGGCCCAGGAAACGGGGTCGTTACACCATGTGTATATACTCATCCATTTCTCCTCTTGACCTCGTCCGTCCCATTTTTTCTCTTCTTCTATACTTAGGCTGACCAGAGCCAAAGTATAGAGGGTGCAAACCAACTTCTATTCTTTTTTTATTTTAGCTATCCTACACTTAGCACGGGCTATGTCTTTTTATCGCTTCTTGTGCTTTGAGGACATAACACATGCTAAGTATAGAGGGACGTGTATATATTACATATATACTTTCCCATAGCTCGTAATTTTACATATTTTTTATATATTCTATACAATAATTATGGGTTGGGTAAAATTGGTGGAAAAACTTTCAAAAAAAGTGTCCTTTCTTTAAAAAAATCTTTTTCAAAAAAAATTGGAAAAAACAAAAACAATTTTCTAAAAAACACCTTTCTTCTTTTCCTTTGTTTTTCAAAAAAACAAAAAAAATAAAAAATCACAAAAAACCTAACTAATAAGTTGGTTTAATCCCTGACACATTCACATTCACACAAGACTTGTGATGTTAAAGAACACTTGGTTTATGAGGTCTTGAGATTTTAAGTTAACCAGCCTTCTTAATCATTAGGGTCTTTTGACTTAATTATTCACATTTCCCTAGTTTGAAAGATTTGTATGCTATATTGCATGCTTAGTCTCTACCTTAAGAATATGATCAGCACCTCACAGACACGACTACAATTATGATGAGATGAGTTGAAATTTCACTTGAGGAACTTGGATGAGGGATTTGAGTTTGGACTTGATTTGATGATGCTCGAGGATGGGATAAAACCAGTGAGGGCTTCATGAAACCTGAGTGTCAGCACCTTTAGCCAGTATGAGAACATGGTTCTTGATCTATCTCTTGACATTTACCTATGTGCCAGGGTGTGATGAAATCTAAAAAATTTGTTGATCAGTGTGTGCCAACTTTTGGTAAAAGTATTGGAGCTAGCCAAAAAGTAAATCAAAGAAAGAAATATCAACGTTGAAAGAAAATCTCTCACCATACAAGTAAAATATCAAAGAGCTTCTACCAAAGGTGAGTGCTCCCAACCATTTCAAAGTGTCCATTTGGACCACCGCTATTAGGACGAGGAGTCGAGCTAGCACAAAAAATGGGCTCTGCATCGTAAATGATATAAGTCTGGGTATAGAAGGTATAATAGGTACTAAAAAAAGGTACACCCCGGTGTACTCCCAGAAAAATAAGTGCGGACGACTCCAACTCCTCATGATGGACACACCGATCAACAACCGAAAAAAATACATGTGTTGAGTTAATAAGGCACTTGAGAGGATCCTTGTTCCAATGAGAGGGAGAGAAGAAATGACACAATCCTATGCCCTTCATCAACTGGCCTTCCATCTACACTTTTAAGCCTGATAACTAAAGAGACGATGGATTGGATGCAAGAAATGGTTTATTCCATAGTGTTGAAGGTCGGGTTCTTAGGAGAGTCTCTTAGACTAGAACCTGGGGTGATGTAGCAACTCTACTCTTGTAACTGCAGTCCACACTTAAGTCGTATCTCTACTATATATGTATACAGAGAGAATCCGATGATTAGGGAAATTGGATACCTTTTGACTAGAGCTTGGTTCAGCTTAGAATTTTAGGATCTCTAAAACCAAGAGTTCTTGAACGGATCAAGTCTTTTGTCCACATTGCACAGTCAGGGGTTAATGCAACTTATTCATTCTTTATTTGCTCGAGGACTAGAAAAGTTTAAGTATATGGGGGTGATGAATCCACGATTCGTTATCTCAATATCTTGATCTTAGCAAAATCCCTGAGTAAAATCACAAATAAATATCCACAAAATCAATAAACTAACAAAATCACTCTTGTAAATAAAACACACTAATTATTGTATATTAGATTGTACAAAATAAATTAACAATAAAAAACTGCAAAATAAAGGAGTTTTTCACCTGTAAATTGCCCAAAACTTTATGTATTTTTAATAAGTCCATTGCAACTTCTTTTTGGTTAATTCTTTCTCTAACTTGTTCATAAAAATGTATATAAAAATACAAAAATGTAAAATAAATTCCACCTCAAATAAATGCTCCTAGATCCCAAAGAGAAAAAAAAAGCCGTGAAGTCCAACTTCCCGACCAAATTCTTGCTCCGTATGAATCCAAATTCACCAAACCTACTTTAAAGTTTAGGTTAGAAAATTATCTATCCAACGGAAGTGATTTTATTAAAATCGGAGCTCGTTTGCAAAATTTGAGTTTGGGACCTCGGTATATATTGTACATAATGTAATAAATTTGATTTTGATATTTTTGTGCACATATTGTTATTTGTTCATTTTATTTTTTTGATATTTGTGTAAATATTTTATAAATATTTTTTTATTAAAAATACATATATATATATACATATATATATATGTATATATATATAAATTAGAAAACAAAAAAATGTACATATTGTTTGTCTTCTTTTTTAAATTCTCCACTATTTTTTCTTCTTTATATTTTATTGTATTTTAGTAGATTACTTTATCTTATTATTTATTTTTATTTAATTTCTACTCTACAATAACCATCCATTCAACTCCATTCTTCCACCATTTTTTCTAACTTCTAATTCAACTCCACCTCCATTCTAACCTCCATTCCACTCATCCTCCATTTTTTCCATCTCTTTTTATGCACTCCATCCTCTTCATTTTGCACTTGATCCATCTTTATGTGAGGAGAGCCTAGTTCCCAGAGTTGAATCGGTGACAGTGACGTAACTGTGGCCGAGCAACGACAACCGTCTCTCTGGTGAGATCCATTGGCTTCTTGGCCAACATCGCAGCTGCATCCGTGCGCTGCTCGAGCTCATCGCTCGTTGGCAATTTAAACGAAGATCGTTCTTATCGTGAGCACATCATAGGCGCCTGCGTCGATCGTAGGTAAATTTTCCCTTTTTATCGTTAATAATCATTTTCATTATCTTGCATTTTTATCATATCACCACCCGCCCTCCTTCATTTGTCTTACTTTATCATCTTTACCACCATCACCACACCATTTTTTCTCTATTCATTTGCATACTCTGTTTAAGAAAATTGAAAAAATTAAAAAAAATCAAAAATTTAAAATCCCAACACAATAAAAAAATTTTAAAAAAATAAAAAAGTGCAGGGAAGCAGCAGCCGCCGCCCCCCCTACACCACAGGCATGCGCCGCCGCCCACAACCGTCGGCTGCACCCCCGCGCTGGTGGCAGCTGCCACCCGCGCCCACGCGTGCAACAGCCTCCCGCGCCTGCAACCCGCCCGCGGCGGCTCCCGCCCGCACCTCACCGCCCAGCCGTGCCACACGCGACCGTCTGCGCCTTCCGCCAGCCGTCGCCCTCATCAACAACGGCGCCATCGTCTCCTCGCGTGGCCCGCCGGTCACCATCTCCTCCTCCTCCTCCTCTGCGTGCCCGTGCACAACAGTGCAATGCCATCCAGCGAGCCCTAGCCCTGACCGAAGGAAGAAGAAGAAGGTCCTTCCTCTTTCCTTATTTTTTTTAATTCATGTAAAAATTGCATGTTTTCTCTGTATATTTATGTAATTCCAAAAGTGCCCCTGTGTACAGTTTGTATTGTTCAAGTTTATTTCTGTCTTGCACTAATAACCTTATGTTTGCATGTTAATTTGGACCTGAATTGAGCATCACTTTATTCAATGAAAAATGTCATTATGTTGCGCCACTAATTCTCTATCTTATAGATATTTATTTGTATTTTTGTGGGTTCTAATTAATTAACTAAAATTGTTCAAGCAAATTTCTTCATATTTTACCCAATTTGAGGAACTAAATTCGTATTTCACTCACAGTTGTTTTAAAAATTCCACAAAAATTAAGAGTGATGTCTTGAAATGTGCTTTAATTACTATTTCCTCTCTATTGGAGTTGTCCTTTGCCTTAAATCAATTGCACAATTATTTTAGTAAATGATTTTTAATTAAATCCACACACATTTATTTTGCGAAGTTTCAAATCTCCTAGATTCCTTATAAAAATATCTATGTGAGATAATTCACATTATGGATAGCTCGTTAGTGTGGATTTACTAGAAATTATCTACTCACCGTCACTCTGATTCCATTAAAAATATATAAAAAAATCATATTCTTTCCGAAAAATCCAAAAAATTACAATAGCGTCCTTGCATCATGCATTTCCACTAAATTTTTCATATTTTTGCATTCTGTTTATGTGAAAAATTACGAAAAAACACATAAAAGTGTGCATATTTAATTGTTACATTTTAATTTCTAAAAGTCCAAAAAAATATGTTTTGCATTCATCACTGGATTAGGTTTTTAGAAAAAAAAATAATTTGGCTAAAGTGGACTAATTTTATATTAAATTTAATTTGACTAAGTTGTATCTTTTCCTATTAACTTAATTCTCCTGCATTGTGCATCTCGCATTCATTTTGCATTAAAAAAACAAAAAATCCGCATTGGAAATCTAGATCTAAGTTTTTTTAAATTAATATGAAGATGTTCCTTTGCCTCCCTGTGTTTGACCCGGACTTTTCTAGGATATAAATTAAAGTCGAGACACTCTTCACGGAGATATTCTCTCGGTTGTGGCTGATTCGCTGAGTTCTCCTATTACAACGAACACAAATTAAACCACGTGCTCGGCGATTCGTCAGACATGCATCAAGAGGTTGATCAGATATCAGCCAAATGAGAAAGGAGTGCCATCTCCTACTCAAGTCATAGATCATATCTTAATAATCATTTGATGGTGCTTGATGAGTCCTCAATCTAATTCTTTAGATACTCACCCAAGCACCAACCTCTATTATTCAACGATTGAATAAGAAATTGTATGATCATCAAGATGGCCATGGTATACAACCCTAATTGTACTGATGTACCTTATAGTGCATTCATTCATTTAATATCAGACATGGAGTGAAAATAAATCAATAACTTTTATTGGTATATCAAACATCACAATAGCATTTATTGTAGTAATGCTTCACCTCAGGCTCACATTTCTAACATCTACCATCTCCAGGTTCAGTTCGTTTATATAATCGAGCTAAACCTATGTTTAGTTTAGTTTGCTTATTTTCTTATTGAACTTGAATCGATCTTTACTTTAGTTAAATCGAACCTAAGAGAATGCATACACACATACACATAGATGCATATGTACGTCTATACACAGGTATGTACACACGTAAGTAAGTATGTATGTATGTACAAACATATGCTTGTTCATGCATATGTATGCATGTAAGCTTGCATGCATGCATAGATGTGTTGGGACATGACCCTATATCACCTCTGCTCGAATATCGGATGAACCCTCCGATATGTATGCACAATCAATGGTACGGATGTGGATGCACAATCAACCACCACCACAGAAGCATGTGAAGAAAAGAACAATAAGATATAAAGATGGTAGGTCATTTCTCGCGACCAATAGAGAAGAAAGAACACTATAAATTAAAACGAGTACAACTCTCCCCGTCCCATCACTCTCTCATCTCTTTCTTCTCTCCCTCTCTCTTTCCCCCTCTCTAGGGGTACATTGTTCTAGTGGTGATATTAATGTAATGCCTCTACCCCCTCTATATTTAATCCAATTACAATCTCATAGTCATATTCCCTTTAAGACTATAAATAGAATACAACTCAACTATTATTAGGATTAGGAGTCCAATCACGTTAGGATTCCCAATCCTAATATGATATTAATCCTAACAATCTCCCCCTTGAGTTGAATTCCATCACAATCTCTTCATCATATTGGGTTTGCAATGGATCATTGTTGTCATCTGCAAGTCTCGTTAACAGGAATTCACCGCCTCTGGGTGACACACCCATCATTGGGGGCCTTTAGTGTACCACCTTGCACGATCTCCTACCAACCATCGCTAGCAGTATTCTTCGATGCCTCTAGTTGATTTATCTAAGCGACCACCATATCATCTAAGGATTGCGCATCTACTGCATCACGTCATCTTGTCAACGTTGAGCCTCACTCTGATTCGTCGCATCACGTCCCTTCAACAATGTTGAACTCAACTATGATACTAGTTGATGGGAATGGATGCAGTACCAACTCAGTTCTGATACCAATTGTTGAGACACGATCCACTAGTATCACCTCTGCTTGGATACGGACCACTTGATAAGGATACACAATTAACCGATACAGATGTGGATGCGCAATCAACCACCACCATGGAAGCACATGAAAAAAGAAAAATCAGATATAACGGTAGTCGGTCACCTCTCGCGACCACCAAAGAAGAAAGATCACTATAAATTAAAATGAGTACAACTCTCTTCGTTCCCTCGCTCTCTCATCTCTTTCTTCTCTCTCTCTCTCCCCCTCTCTAGGGGTCACATTGTTCTAGTGGTGGTATTGAGGTAATGCCTCCACTCCCCTCTATATATAGCCTAGTTACAATCATATAATCCTATTCCCTTTAAGACTATAAATAGAATACAACTCAACTATTATTAGGATTAGGAGTCCAATTCCATCAGGATTCCCAATCCTAATATGATCCTAATCCTAGCAGGGGTCACACGCACGCATGCATGCATGCATGCATATATGTATGTACGTACGTATGCATGGACATATGTTGTATGCATGATGTGACATATGTATGTGTGTAGGTCGGTAGGTGGGTAAGTAGGGTGGCATCTATGTATGTGTGTATGTACATACGTATACACATATGTGTATACGTATATTTGTGTATATGCATGCATGTACGTACATATAAACATACATGCATATATCTACAAGAACAATCGTCTCATATGCTAAGAAAACCATCTCCTTTGATCGTAGGGGATGGTTGTCAAAGCATCTTCAATAACTATGTCTCATTTAATCAAAGGGGACGTAAAAATAGAACGTCCCCTATTCATAGAAGGATGGGACGATCGTACCCATCCATTCTATTCGTGTTGGATGAGACAGTCAATAAGGCTGTCAGAAAATTCTCAGATTCGACATTCTCTCAGATTCGGCTCGCTAAAAGTTCAATTTAGATTCGAAAATAAATGAACTAAACCTGAACACAAGTTTGGGCTTGATTAAATAAATGAACCTAACCTCAAAAACATAGGTTCGCTCAGGTTCGATTCATTTAAAAGTTTGATTATATATACACACACACACATACATACATACATACATACATACATACATACATACATACATACATACATACATACATACATACATACATACATACATACATACATACATACATACATACATACATACATACATACATACATACATACATACATACATACATACATACATACATACATACATACATACATACATACATACATACATAAAAGTATATATACATATATATTGTATATATAAGGAAAAAAAGACATTCTATAATAACATAAGGGTTATTCCTTTATTTTCCCAAACCCATCCAATCATCCACTCCCTAAGTCCCTATTCCCTATTCCCAAAACCCCCATAAAACCTTCCCATGCAGGCTACAATGCTACCCTATTCTTAAACGAATCTGTATCAAGCCGAACCGAACCTTTACGGACCTTACCTGAGACGAACCGAACCTGATTACAATTTTAATTTTATCGAGCCGAACCGAACCCGAGCATGAAAGTATGCCAAACGAACCGAACTGAGCCTAGGTTGGTTCACTCATGTTCGACTCGTTAACACCCCTAACGGTTAACAAACATCCCTATTAAGCATCATAGGGGGATGATCCCAAACTGTCCCCTATGGTATGGGGCTATCCCCAATTAGAATATATGGATATGGTTGTTGACCGTCACCCCTAGTTCTCCCTAGGTATCGTGCTGTAGGGACATGCACAAAAGCTCTATAAGGACGGTTTTAACCGTCCCCCTGTCCCCATGCCCCCAAGAAATGGACCAGTAATCCCACCTTGACCTGAGGGGACGGGACGATCGCGACTATCCTCTATCAAAATTATAAGGGACGGTTGTTGATCGTCGTCCCTAGTTCTCTCAAGGTATCGGGTAATACGGACGGGTACATAATCTCAATAGGGATGGCCTTAACAGTCTCCCCTGTCCCCGCATCTCCAAAAAATGGACTAGTAAACCCACCTTGACCGGAAGTGACTGTCACGATCATCCTGTATAAAAATTAAAAGGGAGAGTTGTTGACTGTACCTCTAGTTCTCCCTAGAAGATCGAGCTATAGGGATGAGTATAGAAGCTCTATAGGGATGGACTTAACCGTCCCCTTGTCCCTGCTCACAAAAAATGGATAAGTAATCCCATCTCAATGGAGGGGACAATCGCGACCATCCCCTATAAAAATTACAAGTGACGGTTGTTGATCGTCTCCTTATAGCATAAAGCCTAATCTAAGAACTCATTGACACATTTCTTATAAGTCGCTAAATCATCAAATCTTTCATTCATCCAACTCTTGTACATTTCCATGTACTATACAAATTAGAAGATATATCTTAATTACTCTTTGAAAGTTACGATGATCGGGATGATGATCAAATCAAATGACTCTAATAAGTACACTCCGAGAAGTAATGATGTACTGTAGATCTATTGTGTCTCAAGGAAATCTCAACAATTATCTCGGATTTAATTATTGACTCCAATGATTATCGATATAATGTCTTTATTATATTAAAAAAACTTACTCTACATATACATATGTCTATATATGGTAATGTAGTGACCTAGTTTCACAAGAATTAACCACAACCTTAAAACCATTAATGAATTTCTTAATACAAGAGAAAAGATTAAAAACTTATTAATAATGCAAATCACAAAATCATCATTTTTGCATCTAACACATAGACAATTTTATAAGCATCGACTCATCAAATCGAACTAATTAGAGACGTGTTTTCTCCTCTCCTCGATGTCTAAGTACCTACAACCAAATTGCTTTAACCTAATTGAAGACATGATTAAAACTAAGTACTTACAAATATCCATTTCTAACTTGAAATAATAACTACATACCTTGAACATTAACTACTGGAATGATCCAAATTTTCAATCATACAATTAAAACAATATTAACGTTTAGAAAAAAATGATTTAGATATCATATGGTATAGGATTCCTCTCGAAAGAGATTGGCAAGAGACTGGAGAAGAAGAGGGAGAACAATCAAAGAGGATGAAGGAGGTCGAGAGCTCGATGAGGGAGGGTAACTTCTCAACAGGGAGGAGGGTTGGGAAGCAGCGAGGGTGGGAGGGAGGCGTAGAAGGTGGGCGGGCAGCGTATGTTGAGGGTGGGAGAAATTCCGTGAGAATGTGAAGGAAACTTGCTCGACCATCGGAGACGGTCTAACAACTGTCTCCTATTGTGATGATCGGGGATGGTCGAACAACCGTCCCTTCTGAGCTCCAAACTTCCACAAATTACCACCAATAAAAGCGGAGGCGACAATGGTAAAATGATCATCCCATTTATATAATCGGAAGGGAAGGTTGCGACCATCCCCTCCATTTTCTCGTGTCCCAATGGTAATCACATGATGGAGACATTCACAGAGAGTGGGAGGAGACATCCTAACTGTCCCATTTATCTACTTGGAGGGGACATCGTGTGACCATCTCCTCTACGATCTAAAGAGGCAGTCATTTATTTGACCATCTCCTACTATTTGTGAATAAGGATGGATGCTTGTGAATGTCCCCTGTGGTCATCAAGGTGGACAGGTGCTGGTCAACCGTCCCCTTTAGAAGTATAGGGGATGATTGTCTATTGACCATACCCTATCACCGTCTCCAAAGACCGGTCTGTTTGTAGTGATACATAGATACACTAGTAACATGTATATGCTACCAAGGAATAACTAACTTTGTTACTCACACCTTTTTATTTACAATTTTTGTCATATTTTTTTAAATCTAAGGGTATTTAGATCACCTGATATCATCATTTTGTCATTAAAATTTTGATTCAATTTGAGATTCGTATCATATGCATTAAGTGTATCGAATTTTAATGGTCTCAAATTTACTGAAATTGTCCCCTTCCATATGGCATGCTACGAGTATCTGTTTTTCACAAATTTGAATGACAGCTTGGTGATATTCAGTGATCTAAATCTTCCTCGAAGTGTTTTCAAAATATATCACGAATTTAAAAAAAAGGTGTGGGAACGGGGTTGTTAGCTAATCCCTGCTAACATTTACATTTTATCCTATATACACACATATATATGTGTATGTATGCATGCATGCATGTATGTATGTGTGTTTGTGTTTGTATATGTATATGTGTATGCGTGTATATGCATGTATACATGTATATGTATGTGTATGAATGCATGTATGTAGATATGGATGTACGTACGTACAATCATATGTAGGTAGGTATATGTGTGTGTTTGTGTGATGTGTGTACATAATATGTATGTATGTATGTATTATTCACACACCACATGCGAGAGGCACATGCCCTCCTTTATCAACATCGTTCTTTGTTAATCAAAAGAGTAACTACCACAGACAACCTTGTCGGGACCCCCGTGTCCATGTTCTACCACACGTCGAATCTGTAGAAGATAGACGCACCCCCTCTCCCTCGCACATGCGAGAAGCGCTTGCTCTCTCTCTCTCTCTATGTAGAACCCATGTTTTACGTCTTTGCCCTTATTCCTATATATTGCCATGGTTTCATTTTTATATGATATTTATTTCCCATTTGGCAGTTACACGAGTAACTAAAAGGAGGAGCGCCAGCTTTCTCCCCCTCTACCCCCTTTGCTTCTAATGGATCAAAGGCTCGTGCACCTCTTTGACTTGCTACTCGCGACCATGAGTAGTGCTCCTCCTCAAACCATCTTCCAGCAGCTAAACCTTCACCGGAAACTTGTTGTAATCGCTTGTGTGGTTCACGCAAACACACCCATTTCATCACTGTCACTGATCATCATCTCCAACTACACCTATTCCATTGCCTCGATGTGGGAATTACAACCCCATCTCAGTGGATATCTATTTTGGATATTATCTCGTATGTGATCCATATAAAATATTTATGAGATGATAAATACTTGGGTTTTACCAAGTCAATGGATAAGACATAACCGCATTATCTTGATCCACATTGATGGTTAGTGGATTATCAGGAGTCGGCTACGATAGGGTTTGTTATCCTTTTGAACCCTCCAACTCTACCCCTATAAAAGAGATGTGATGGCTCATTACGCAAAACACCAAATCAAGAGATTCAGAGAGTGACCATCAAAACTCTCCACCATCTGAGAGAGTCTTAACGATTGTGTTCAAGGAAAGGAGTAAAAGGAGGAAGAAAAGATCACCGTTAGTTTCTTTATCTCCATTAAAAGTTGCTATTTGATTTGCGATGTAAGGAGGTAACTCATGAGTCATTATTTTGTCGATTAATTTATGTTGCGCTTAAATTTCCTACAATCTGGTATCAGAGCTGAGTTCTTGTAAATGGCTTTGATGGAATCGACAAAATTGATTATTTTATGTCCTCAAATCTTTGGATTATTTGATTCCGTAAAATTATTTTTGTCTCTTATTTTATACGTGAATCTAGAGAACATATGAGCTTAAGTTTTGCAATGAAAACTTAGTATTATGTCTTAAAGATTAAATAGCTTAAGAATTTATAATATAATAGAGAATTGATCCCAATCCTTACGGTTCAATTTGAATAATGGAATATGGAAGTTTTAAAAGATGTTAGCTGCTTTTTATCTCATTCTCTAAACCTTTGTTAAATATATCATTCACATATTATTATTTTTATACCATGTTACTTATCGAAAATTGATAACTTTCTTTTCCTAATTTCACATAATTGGTGAACATGTGATTACAGACTTGTAATAAGTAGTTATTACAAAGCAATTACAGATCTAAAACAAACTAAATCAAGTGGCACTTGGTGCATATCCATTAAAGAAGTGATTGATCTATTTTTGTAAAGGCATCTCTTGCACATTATTGTTGATGAATGAAATTATAGTGTTCAATTTGTGGTTAGTCACCAAAGTGATCTAACCATGTATGGAATTGAACCTATATTCTGATTATCGCAGTGTTGATGCAAATTAAAGATTAATTGACATGACATTTATTTTGATAATCAGAATAGTATAATCATGGACTAGGAGATCACCCAAAGGTGGATCATTATCCACGATTATGCACATTAAGAGGCTAATTAATGAACCATGAGTTTTACATCCAAAGATGGAAAACATGAATTAGACATGATTTATTCAATTACCTATTAAAGTATGTCTAATTGCATCACTTATGCATTTATTGATATATTAATATCCTTCCTAAAGGTGATTATTACCATATTGTGAAAGAAATTTCAATATGCATTTCCCGTATATAGATTATTAATTTATTTCTCAAAGCATTATTGTGAGCATATATATTATTGTTTATAGTTTCAACAACTATGAACTTGTTTGCATTAGGCAACTCTATGGTCAGATTTAATGGATTCAACTATGCAAATTGGTTAGAACAGATTCTCTTCCATTTGGGAGTGATGAATTTAGACCATGCATTAGTTGAAGATCAAAAACCACAAGCCATTACACTGATGATGAAAGGATGTATTATGAGGCTTGGGAAAGATCGAATAGACTCTGCTTGAGCTTGATGAAAATCTCAATGGTGGACATTGTCAAATAGTCAATGCCTAAGACAAACAATGCTAAGGAATTTATGAAGAAAATTAAGAAGTACTCCCAGTCCGATATAACTGATAAGTGCATTGTTGGGACTTTAACGAGCGAGTTGACCACGAGGAAATTCAACTAGTCCAACTCGATAATGGATCATGTAACTGAAATGTCTAATCTCACAGCGAAACTGAAAACCATGAGGATGGATGTCAAGGAGACGTTCTTAATACAATTTATCATAAACTTTCTTCCTATTGAATTTGGGCAATTTCAGGTAAAGTACAACACGCTAAAGGGTAAGTGGAGTTTCGTGGAATCAAAGGCTATGCTCATTCAAGAAGAAGGGAGATTAAAGAAGATAAAAGAACACTCGATGAATCTCATGGCTACTAAAAAGACTACGGTAGGGGCTAGTAGCAATAAAAGCCACACCACCAAAAAGAACAAAAGAAACATTCCATTGAAAGTTAATGGGAGCATTACAAAGAAATCAAATGTTACTTTTGCAAGAAGATCGAGCATATAAAGAAAGATTGCCTTAAACAAAAAGCATGGTTTGAAAAGGAAGGTATGCATTATGTTTCTATTTTCTTCGAAGCAAATATTATAGATGTTCCTAATAATAGTTGATGGTTAGATTATGGTACAACTACTCACATATCTCACATATTACATGGATTCCTTACAATCCAGAACATAAAGGAAAGTGAGCAGTATTTGCTCATGGAAAATAGGATGAAGGCATGAATAGGTCGAATTGAGACTTACAGATTGATCATGGACACTGGATGGCAAGTTGATCTGGAAGGATGTCTCTACGTTCCTGAATGTGCTAGAAATCTTATTTTAGTTTGCAGACTGGATAGTTTAGGATTTTCTTTCAATATTTATGATGGATAATTCTCTATATTTAGAAATAAGTACTTTTATGGTTCTGGTACCTTGGAGAATTATCTTTATCGTTTTAATCTTGATAATAAATTTATGAATTCCCTGTTTTATATTGAATGCAATATGGGCATGAAAAGGATTGCATCTGATGAATGCTCTACTCTTTTGTGGCATCAAAGACTATGTCATATATCTAAGGAAAGAATGTTGAGTCTTATTAAGAATGCCATATTGCCTCAGTTAGACTTTACTGATATAGGATTGTGTATAGATTGTATTAAAGGAAAACAGTCCAAATACACATCAAAGAAGCCATCTACAAGGGCTACCTAGCTCCTAAAATTGATACATATTGATATGTGTTCCTTTTGATGTCTCATCATGGGGAGGGGAAATATATTTTATCACTTTTATAGATGATTTCTCACGGTATGGATATATTTATCTATTGCATGAAAGGACTCAAGTAATAAATATCCTTGAGATATTTATTAATGAGGTGGAAAGGCAATTGGATATGAAAATAAAAGTTGTGAGATCGATCGAGGTGGTGAATATTTCGGAAGGTATGATAAGACGGGTCAACATCCTCCACCATTTGCAAAATTCTTTAGAAGTAAGGGTATTTGTGCACAATACACAATGCTCGGAACACCGCAACAAAATGGTGCTGCAGAAAGGTAAAATCGTACATTAATGGAAATGGTTAGAAGTATGATAAATAATAGTACCTTACCTCTTTCATTGTGGATATATGCATTAAGGACTTCAGCATATTTACTCAATTGGGTTCCTAGTAAAGCAATTCAAAAGATACCTTTTGAATTATGGACAGGTAGGAAACCTAGTTTGAGACATCTACATGTTTGGGGATTTCAAGCGGAAGTCAGAGTATACAATCCACATGAAAAGAAATTAGATCCAAGGACATTCAGTGGATTTTTCAGTGGTTATCCTGAAAAGTCAAAGGGGTATAGATTTTATTGTCCTAACCATAATATAAGAATTTTGAGAGTGACAATGCTCGTTTCATTGAGAATAACAAAATTAGTGGGAGCCAAATTTCACGAGATATGGAAATAAAAGAATATAAGGATAAAGTGTCGCTTCCATATCTTCCCGAATCATCTAGAGTAATCATTCCACCTGTGGATTCATCTCCACATATTGACGTGGAACATCAAGAGTTGGTACCCACATTAAGTGATGATGTCATTATCAATGAACAAGTTGTAATTGAGTCAAGCACACCAAAATCACAAGAAGTTGCATTAAGACGCTATGAAAGGCAAAGGAGACCTGCAAATTTTGATGATTATATAATATATGCACTTGAGTATGAATGTGACTTAAGCATTGATAAAGATCCAAGCTCATTCCATCAAGTCATAGAATGTAATGATTCTGAAAAGTGGTTCAATGCTATGAAAGAAGAACTCGAGTCAATGGACAATAATAATGTCTGGGATCTCGTTGAGTCACTTGAAGGTTCTAAAAGAGTCTGGTATAAATGGGTATTCAAGACCAGACGTGACTCTAAAGGTAACATTGAACGGTATAAAGCTAGACTTGTTGCAAAGGGCTTTACTCAAAAAGATGGCATCAATTATAAGGAAACCTTTGCTCCAGTTTCAAAGGACTCTGATGAACGTCAAATTTTCCTCTTTAACAATATAAAATTATCGTAGTATAGGAGGCAAATTCAGTTCAGCAAAAACCACAATCTTTTGAATGTTGTGGAATATTTTTACTTGGCAAGTCTACCAAGGTCGAACTCAGGAAATGGTGATTCTCAGTTGCACGGTTTTAAATTAAAAAGTTATTAATTAATGCTTGGTTAATTGCCGTGTTGGGAAAATATAATATAAATGCGAAGAAATGCAATGTCGAGGAAATAAATAGAAACACTAATTCAGCTCAGGATCTGTGATTTTTCACAATTTAAATCATCAATTAATAAAGTCAATTAATCCTTAGAATCACATCACATATCGAAAGAGATCAGGTCCAGAAATATTTATCAAAATAACTCCAGAAGCAGGAAGAAGGAAATTAGTTCTTAGAAACAATCGTGCAAATTACTGGAATAAGGTAAATGATTCTACTGATAAATCATTATTTTCTAATCGAAGCCTCAATAAAATTGATCCTATAAAAGAATTAGAGAACAATATCTATTCTTCAAAAGAATACCCCTGCAGAATCAATTTATCCATGAGAATATAATATATCAAAATTCAGCCTGTAAGAGTCAGCAGAGATCCTCAAATAATAATTACCATTAACAACCTCAGATCTGTTCACAAGTTATGCTAAATGGTAGAGCATGAAAATAGCTTCAAGAAGACATATTATATGCTAAAAACGGAGTTCACATGAGAAAGATATGCTAAAATTAAATTGTAGGGACTAAACTGTAAATAAAATAAAGTTTTTCTTTCAAAAAGGTCTCTGGAGGGCTTATCTGTAATTTATAAAAGGTGGAGGGGCCCAAATGTAATTTATTCCAATCGGAGGTATTTTTGCAATATTTGGAAAAGCCGGGGGCTTCGTTGCAATTTTTCAACTGCGTACGTGCGCTAGGAGGCTCGGGGGAGGCGACTGAGGCTCGGGCGGCCGAGCCTGATGCTCGAAGCCCTAACCAGTGGCTCGATGATGGAGCGGAGGCTCGGTCCGAGGCCAAGGCTCAGACGGACCGAGCCTCCACGCGGATGGGAATGCGCGGCTCGGAGATCTGAAGCTAAGGCACGGAGGGGCGGCGGATGATCCACGTGGCCCGCCCGTAGCCGTTGGATCAAGGGCCTCTGCCTGATCCAACGACAACTGTGATTTGGGGGCACGATTTGATCGAAGGCGGAGGCATAGTGGGCGGCCAGACAGGGCGGAAGGCATGGCGGGGGGCGGTCGGCTGGGCCTTGGCCGATCGACACACGACCGGCGGAGTCCTGGGGAAAGCAGTGGCGACGCCTCCCCGCGGCTGAAAATGAGGCGGAGTGGGAACGGTGGCGACGAGGTGCGGGGGCGGTGGTGACGAGCTGCGAGGCGGTGATGACGAGGTGCAGGGGAGGGTGATCGGGAGGTGGTGTGGGGACGGTGTCGATGAGGTGGAGGGGTGGTCGCCGGCCCGCTGCGGTGCGGAGGAGCTACTCGCCGGCGAGCTCCAAGGCCAAAAATACAGAGGAGTGGAAGCTCCGTGTTCCTGCAAGGAGTTAGGTGAAACACGATGGAAAAGGGAGAAATAGATCACCAAGGTATGGAGTGGCGATGGACGCCTCCTGTCGTCCCTCGAGCCGTTTAGCGAGGCGGCGAGCTCAGCAGTTCGGTGAGGCTGCAACAGAGCTTGGAGCTCTGGATCACGCCGCGAAAAAGAGCAGCTGGCCGCTGTCACAGCCCGCGCAAGGGGAAGGGCGGATATCTGAAATGGACGGCTGCCGGGAGGCTTTATAGGAAGTGGAGGCATTTCATGGAGGGAGGCACAATGGTGCCCGAAACGGCCGGAGCAGAACGACGCGACCGTTGCGAAGGCGGAGGAGGGTAACGACCATGCGTTACGCGGGGGAGGAGGCGTGGTAACGGCTGGAGGTGGGGGAAGGGGAGGGGGTTGGTCACGTGCCTCGTACGTTCGTACGGAGGAGAAGGCGACATGTGCGTGGCACGTGCGAGAGGAAAGAGAGGTGCAACAGGTGGGGGTGCCACGTGGCACGCCCTGGAGCTGCCGCGTAGCACCCCAAAAAAATTTCGAAATTAAAGTGGGAAAAGAAATAAGAGGAGACCTCGGATCGAAAAATTTCCTTCATGAAAGTTGTTCATCTTGATGAGATCTACAACTTTCATGAAGGACTAAGGAGCAGAAGAGGTCACTTGTGGGAAGTGATATTTTTGGTGGTTCTTCATGTGTAGAAAAAACCTGCTTTTTGGGGTTTTGTATTTTTTTGGGTGGTTTTAGAGAGGAAAAAAATCTAAAAAATTACGATAAAATATAAGAAAATTTTTTACACTGTAACCTAATTTTTTTGGATTTTTTTAATAAATAATAAAGTAGTCAAATAAATTAGAAGTGAGAACACACAATTTTTGTACAGTCTGACAACGGAAACTTGGACTTGGTCAGTTCCTTTGAATTCAGTTTTAATCTGGATTTGAATTTTTGAGTTGCTTAATAAAACTTTCATCAAGGGACACATGGGAAGAAGAAATAAAATTAAAGGGATTAATTATGTACATAAAAACTTAGGTCAAAAATAACAAAAAGTCAAAATGCGCAAAAGGGGCCTAAAACCCATCTTTCACATATTATCTCCAAGTTTTACGAAATTGGTCTTGTTTGGAAGGTATTTGAAAATGGAGTACTTTAAAAGTGAGTAGACCAAAATCGGACACCGTATGAGGAAGATATGCTCGTTTTAGTCCGTCAGATGTGAAATCAGACTTTGGGACTATTTGACACTTATTTGAGTTAGTAAATTTTTTTTTGTATTTTTTTATTTATTTATGTTAGTAATATCTACACAATGGAGGTGGTTTGGGATCAATCAGAGTTAGGAAGAATTAATTACAAATATGAGAAGTTAGCGGCTTTTTGGGCTAATTTACAAATGCAATTATGCATGATGAAATGCAAATATTATTCATACATATATGAATGCTAATAATGCTTTATTAATGATTAAATACATGTGAATCTTGGGAAACAGAGCCTAATTGACCAATTTTAGCATGATGAATACGAGATTCATCATACCCATATACTTAAACCATGCTCGTCCCTGAGCATCAATGAATGAATGACCTAGTTGAATATATCCCTGATTGTGCATGTGATTTTTCAAGGCTCAATTCATAGAAGAACCTTAATTTGAGTGATCCTAAAATTTTGGGCTCAACCATGCTTTAATCAAAAGGAATCCGACTTCTCTAATTTTCAAACTCTCTGTTTGTACATATAATATAAGGATATGATTTTGTACTGCATTCATGAGAGTCAAGTCTAGACATCATCCAAAGTTCCAATCGAAGAGACTCTTCTCTAGACCTAATCCTCAACACTAGGGAATAAGTCTATTCTTGCTTCAGTCAACCTCATTAGTTTGTCAGACTTGAAAGTGTAGATGGACGGCCAGATGATGGAGGACATAGGATTGTGTCTGATTTTCTCTCCCTCACATTGGAATAAGGTACCTCTCGAGTGCCTTATTACTCAACACAAATATATTTTTATATTGTTGATCAATGTGTCCGTCAAGAGAATTTGGAGTTGTCTGCACTTGTTTTTCTGGGAGTACACCGGGGTGTGCATCTTTTGAGTATCTAAGATACCTTCGACACCCAGACTTGTATCGCTTACGATGCATAGCCCTTTTTGTGGCGTCAACCCGACTCCTTAGTCCTAATTAGCGCGACACTTTGAAAATGTTTGGGAGTGCTCGCCATTGGTGGAAGCTCATTTGAAATTTGACTTTGGATGATAAAGCTTTTCTTTGACATTTCTTTTATTTTCTTTTGTTGGCTAGCTCCACTGCTTTTACCAAAAGTTGGCGCACACTGATTAACAATTTTCATTAAGTTTCATCACACCCTGGCACATAGGTCAATATCAAAAAGATAGTATATGAACTTGTTCACATACTGGCTAGGATTTTGCCCACACTCGGGTTTTCTGAAGCCACCATTAAATTTATCCCATCCTCGAGCATCATTAGATCGGTTCTAAGCTAAAATCTCTAGTCCTAGTTCCTCAAGTGATATCTCAACTCATCTCATCAATCATGTAGTTGTCGAAGTGATTGTGCTGATCATATTTGAAGGTAGAGATGAAGAGTGCCATATAGCGCTCAAATCTTTCAAACTAGAGAAATGTGGATTATTAAGTTTAAAAACCCTAATGACTAAGGCTGGCTAACTCAGAATCTCAAGATCTCAGAAATCAAGTGTCCTAAAAAATCCTCAAGCCTTGAGTGATAGTGAATGTGTCAGGAATATATCAACCAAGGAATGTATGAAATGCTTGATGAAATGCAAGACCATGAGTGATGACTTTTTTTATGCAAAAAGTTTTTTTTGGTTTTTTTAGAAAAACAAGTATTATACACATAATGAACACAATTTGTACCCATCCCCGATGTTAGATAAAAACAATTGAAGTACAACTATGGATAAAATAGATAAAATATATACAAACACACCCCCTTATACTTAGCGTGTGCTATGTCCTCATGGCACAAAGTGAAATGTAGACATAGATTGTACTAAGTATAGATGGATTAAAAACAAAAGAAGAGAAGTGTTGTATAAACATTGGTACCGGTCCCCCTATACTTAGGCTCAGGTCAACCTAAGTATAATCAGATAATTACAAGTGGGGAACCGGGTAGATTTGCGGATGTACAAGATCAAGGAGGTTTGTGACGGACCTTCTTACGGGAGTGTGGAGGGAGATAGTATGGAGATATGGACGGCGATGAAGAGGAGGCCGATGAAGAAGACCGACCATCGTCGGAGTCATCCTCAGGAGAATAGTAGTCGTCTGCAGAGGATCTCCAACTTTTGTCGATCAGAGGTAAGTGCCCTTGGATCAAAGCTGTACCTATTGCACTTATCTGATGAACCACATCAGGATCGAACGAGTACTCTTCAGGAATCACCTGGTGTCTAAGGTCAAAGGTGACTTTCTTGGCCGGTTTCCTTGGGAAGTATTGGGAGGAAGTTGGATAGTCTTCATCTCCCTGTCTTGAGTATCCGATGTGGCATTCGTGGGTTCCTCATCAGATGAATCCCCGTAAAAGTTGACCAATTCCTAAAGGGACATGCGCTGCTTTGGTTGAGAGAGATTGGTCCTGGTGATTTTGTGGTTTATGGCTGGGGGTGTTGATGTCATTTTCGGGTGATCGTGAATTTTGGTGACATCGGAAGTTTCTTGAGTCAGTTTCTTATATGGTTTAAGTATCTCATGGATTACTGCCGAGTCAAAGATTGGACCACTCAAATAATCGTGGTGATCTTCAATAATATGGTCCAATTCTTCATAAGCTCCAAAATCTTAATTTATCCTAGGAGCAGTGATAGGGTGGTGAGAATCCGAAGTTTGTCCGACAGCCAGTCTTTCAGGTGATTCTCCTAGGGTTTGTATCAGTGTGTCATGCAGAGATGTTTGATAATGTGAAATATTTATCTCCTGATCATAACTGTCGGTTTCACGTTGGTTTTCCTCAGAGCAGGTTGTGTCATTGGGGGTTTGTTCATTATGGTCCGAGTTCGGGAACTGGATTTCCTGAGTCTTACAATCGACGTTCACCTTAGCAGAGGCTAAGAACGACTTTCCTAAAATGGTAGGAGACTCAGACAACCTTCCGGGGTGCTTAATGTCAAGGACAATAAAGTCCACTTTATGTTCTTTACCTCGGAAATTTATGATGACAGAAACGACCCCCCGCGGTCTTTTGGTGGATCGATCGGGTAATTGAACGATCACCCTAGTCTTTTTGAGTTGTCAGAGTTTGAGTTGATTAAAGACGGACTTCGGGAGAAAGTTTAAAGTAGAGTCATCATCTAACCGAACATGAGTGAATAAGGTATCCTCAATTTCACATGTGATCCGAGTCAATCGCTTGACTTTGCGGCTTTTGATTTTATGATTAATCACCAAAGAGCTGGCCATAGATATGACATGATATCCAGTCCTTGATCTTTTCTTGCCCGTCTTTTTGGGGTTTAGTCGACTCTTCACAAATCTCTTAAGATCGGGCACATATTCTATGGCTTTTATCAATGGAAGCTCTAAGATCAGACTCTTGCAAAATGCTTCCATTTCAGAGTCGTCCAATTTTTTTGAATTTTCTATTTTTTCGTTTTTGGTATTTTCTGTAATATGGTTAGTAGGGGGGTTAGAGGTCAGCGGTGGCTGTGCCTGATTGTGATGATCCAGTGGTTCGCATGGTGGTGGCCTCACTTCTTCTGAATTATGCATAAACTGGATGTGGTCATATATTCTCTTAGTTAAAGTGTCTGCTCTATGATTAATCCGAGCAATCTCATCCTCAAACATCTCATTACCAGTGATTGAATAATCATTCTCCATGTGTCGTGATTATGGCATGTAACCTTGAGTAGAGTATTTATTGTTCATCATCATTATGGTCTAGTCATGAGTTATATTTCCTTGACTTTGGTTTTCTCGTGGATTGTCGAATGAAAATTGATTGTACTCAAGAGGATGGTCACCCTGAGTAGGGGATGGTTCAAGAGGCTGTGAGATCATAGTAACTAGAAATCGTGTTCTACTATCAATATCGGTCACTTTGTTGTTCATCCTCAATTCTGGTCTCTCTCATGTCCATAAGATTGTCAGAATGTGAGAGAGGGCTATTCCAAGAAGAAGTGTGGTCATAGGGTGGGATGTATGGGCAGGAAGAGAATGATGGCTGAGGGGAAATTGAATTGAAGGGCAGGTTCCTCTGAGGAGTGTGAGAAGAAGGATATCGGGACATGGTCGTGGAGATCGAGTAAGAAGACCACTGTGCTGACATCTTTTTAAGAGGGATGGAATGATCAGCGAATCACGATTTGCTTGCGATTGCAAGGTCTTTGATGCATGCAAATCAAACAAAAAACAAACACGTAGATTTACCCACTCAACACTGGTGAAGGCACGTTAGGGTTAGGCTGCTTATCTTTTCAATTTTAATTTAATGACAAAACAATCTTGAAGATTAAGCGGAGCTGTTAGGTACCAAAATATTTCAGAAAGACTGTCCCGAGTTCATACAACTAGTTGCACCTACTTTCATCTAGTATAGGTGTATGTACGGACCGGTTAAACGACTACCCGTGTTACTTGAGGACGGAGCCTTCCGCAGTGTCCTCTAAACCATCCACTTTGCTAAGGGAAGTCGGACCGTAAAACATCTACCTGTGACCCTCACTGAAAAGTAGCTAATTGTTTTTAAAAACAATAGTCCTTGTGAAATTTCTCAGTTTTGGCTCTGTCCTAAGTGTCCGTTCCTATCCTTACAAACAATGAGTGGGTTTCTCTCCACTAGACACTGGCTAATTTTATGTCAGTTTTATTTGCATTCACCTTGATTAGTAGTCTCAGTTTTAAATTGAGGTTATTACTGAAATTATGTGAGCACAGAAATTCACACCGAACGAGCAGTCCCAATTCCTTTAAATCCTATGTTGTAAAACTTGAGAAAGGGGAATCAGAAAAGCCAATGCAAACATAAATCAATGATGCATGTTTAAGAGAAAGACTTACAGTGAATCCTCGTGTTCTTCATGCGGGATGCAAGATAAGGAATCTAAAAATTACACTAATGATATGCACAGATGAAAAACACCCTAAGCAAATAGTTCTATTAGCGGGAAGAATTGATTTCAGAATTTGGATAATTTCAAACAATCTATAGTGTGTATAGTTAGTGAAAGTGTGACCTAAGAACTACGAGCACAATCAATGATAGACAAGCAAGTGTATATGTGCCTAAGTCCTACACCACTCAAGTCGGGTCCCAACCACACAGAAGGGATTGAAACAGACCCGACACACCATAGAAGTGTTCAGTCTGAACTATTACAAGGGTTCATAGAGAGGGACCCTGAGAATAATGCATAAATTTAAACCTAGACTAAGCTCTCTCTCTCTCTCTCTCACAAAAGTCAAAATTCAATTCTTCATCCTTGCAGATCCTTGATTAAATCCCAAAATTTCGCTCCTAGTAGTATGCAAAGAGAGAATTTACGGTTAGTATTTGAAGTAAGAGAGAGATGTAGAATAAAATGCAGAAAAATGACACAAAAATTAATTACAAAAATGATTTAAAACCCTTAAAATTCATCGTTCCCCGGCAACAAAACCATTTGATGAACGTCAAATTTGCCTCTTTAATAATCTAAAACTGTCGTAGTATAGGAGGCAAAAAACCACAATCTTTTGAATGTTGTGGATTTTTTTACTTGGCAAGTGTACCAAGGTCGAACTCACGAAATGGTGATTCTCAGTTGCACGGTTTTAAATTAAATTGAGTAATTAATTAATGCTCGGTTAATTGTTGTGTTGGGAGAATATAATATAAATGCGAAGAAATGCAATGTCGAGGAACTAAACAGAAACACTAATTCAGCTCAGGATCTGTGATTTTTCACGATTTAAATCTTCAATTAATAAAGTCAATTAATCCTCAAAATCACATCACAGATTGAAAGAGATCAAGTCCAGAAATATTTATCAAAATAACTCCAGAAGCAGGAAGAGGGAAATTAGTTCTGAGAAACAATCCTGCAAATTACTGGGATAAGGCAAATGATTCTATTGATAAATCATTATTTTCTAATCGAAGTCTCAATAAAATTGATCCTGTAAAAGAATTAGAGAAAAATATCTATTCTTCATAAGAACACCCCTGCAGAATCAATTTACCCATGAGAATATAATATGTCAAAATTCAGCCTGCAAGAGTCAACAGAGATCCTCAAATAATAATTACCATTAACAACTTCAGATCTGTTCACAAGTTATGCTAAATGGTAGAGCATGAAAATAGCTTCGAAATGACGTATTATATGATAAAAACGGAGTTCGTATGAGAAAGATATGCTAAAATGAAATTGCTGGGATTAAAGTGTAAATAAAATAAAGTTTTTCTTTAAAAAAGGATCCTGTAGGGCTTATCGTAATTTATAAAAGTTTGAGTAGCCCGGATGTAATTTACCCTAACCGAGGATATATTTGCAATATTTGGAAAAGCCGGGGGCTTCGTTGCAATTTTTCCACTGCGCACGTGCGTAGCACGTGCGCTAGGAGGCTCGGGGGAGGTTGCTGAGGCTCGGGCGGCCGAGCCTGTGGTTGGGGCCCGGGCCTGAGGCGCGGAGCCCAGAACTAGTGGCTCGATGACGAAGCAGAGGCTCGGTTTGAGGCCAAGGCTCGGACGGACTGAGCCTCCACGTGGCTGGGAATGCGCAGCTTGGAGATCTGAAGCTGAGGCACGGAGGGGCGGCGGGATGGCGGAGGCACGACGGGCGGCCAGGCGGGGCAGAAGGCGCGGCGGGGGGCGGTTGGCTAGGCCTGGCCGGTCGACACACGACCGGCGGAGGCCTGGGGAAAGCGGTGGCGACGCCTCCCCGCGACTGAAATTGAGGCGAAGTGGGAACAATGGCGACGAGGTGTGGGTACGGTGCTGACGAGCTGCGAGGATGTGATGACGAGGTGCGGGGGAGGGCGATCGGTAGGCGGTGCAGGGACGATGCTGATGAGGCGGAGGGGAGGTCGTCGGCCCGCTGCTGTGCGGAGGAGCTGCTTGCCGGCGAGCTCCAAGAGCGGAAGCTCTGTGTTCCTGCAAGGAGTTAGGTGAAACACGATGGAAAAGGGAGAAATAGGTCGCCAAGGTCTGGAGTGGCGATGGATGCCTCCTGTCATTGCTCATGCCGCTTGGTGAGGCGACGAGCTCAGTAGCTCGGTGAGGCTGCAACAGAGCTTGGAGCTCTGGATCACGCCGCGAAAAAGAGCAGCTAGCCACTGTCACCGGTCGTGCAAGGGGAAGGGCGGATATCTGAAATGGATGGCTTCCAGGAGGCTTTATAAGAGGTGGAGGCGTTTCATGGAGGGAGGCACAGTGGTGCCCGTAACAGTCGGAGTAGAAGGGCGCGACCGTCGCGAAGGAGGAGGAGGGGAACGACTATGCATTACGCGGGGGAGGGGGGTGGTAACAGCTGGAGGTAGGGGAAGGGGAGGGGGTTGGTCACGTGCCGCGTACGCGCACGCGGAAGGAGAAGGCGGCACATGCGTAGCACGTGCGAGAGGTGCCCGTGGCACGCCATGTAGTTTCCACGCGACACCCCAAAAAAATTTCGAAATTAAAGAGGAAAAAGAAATAAGAGGAGACCTCAGATCAAAAAATTTACTTCATGAAAGTTGTTCGTCTTGACGAGATCTACAACTTTCATGAAGGATGCGGGAGCAGAAGAGGTTACCTGTGTGAAGTGGTATTCTTGGTGGTTCTCCGTGTGCATAGAAACCCGCTTTTTGGGGTTTTGTAATTTTTTGGAGTGGTTTTAGAGAGGATAAAAATCTAGAAAAATTACGATAAAATATAAGAAAAATTTTCACACAGTAACCTAATTTTTTTAGATTTTTAATAAATAATAAAGTAGGAAAATACATTAGAAGTGAGAAACACACAATTTTTGTACATACCGACAACAGACACTTGGACTTGGTCAGTTTCTTTGAATTCAGTTTTAATTTGAATTTGGTTATTTGAGTTGCTTAATAAAACTTTCATCAACGGACACAAGTGAAGAAGAAATAAAATTAAAGGGGTTAATTATGTACATAAAAACTTAGGTCAAAATAGCAAAAAGTCAAAATCCACAAAAGGGGCCTAAAACCCATCTTTCACATATTATCTCCGAATTTTACGAAATTAATCTTGTTTTGAAGGTATTTGAAAATGGAGTACTTTAAAAGTGAGTAGACCGAAATCAGACACTGTATGAGGGAGATATGCTCGTTTTAGTCTGTCAGATGTGAAATCAGACTTTGGGACTATTGACACTTATTTGAGTTAGTAATTTTTTTGTATTTTTTATTTATTTTTGTTAGTAATATCTGCACAAAGGAGGTGGTTTGGGGTCAATCAGAATTTGGAAGAATTAATTACAAATATGAGAACTTAGCGGCTTTTTGGGCTAATTTATAAATGCAATTATGCATGATGAAATGCAAATATTATTCACACATGTATGAATGCTAATAATGCTCTATTAACAATTAAATGCATGCGAATCTTAGGGAACATAGCCTAATTGACCAATTTTAGCATGATGAATACGGGATTCATCAGACTCCTTAAGAATTATTTTGGCTTTGGTGGCTCATTATGATTTGGAGCTTCACCAAATGGATGTAAAGATCACCTTTTTGAATGGGAAGTTAGAGGAAGATGTCTATATGAACCAAACCAAAGGTTTTTAGGATCACATAAAAGGAAATTCTTATATGTAAATTAAATAAGTCAATATATGGACTAAAACAAGCTTCTCGTCAATGGTATATTAAATTTGACAATACCATTACATCATATGATTTTGTAGAAAATACTGTTGATAGGTCTATCTACATGAAAGTTAGTGGGATAACATTTATTATATTAGTCCTATATATTGATGATATATTATTGGTTGCTAATGATTTAGGTTTGTTACATGAAACAAAGAAGTATCTCTCCAATAACTTTGAAATGAAAGATATGGGTGAGGCATCCTATGTGATTGGAATAGAAATATTCCGTGATAAACCACAAGGACTGTTAGGATTGTCTCATAAGGCATATATTGAGAAGGTCTTGGAAAGATCCAGGATGGACAAGTGCTTTGTAGTGGTTGTTCCTATTCAGAAACGGGGAAGATTCAGCTTGGATCAATGTCCAAAGAATGAATTGAAATGTAATGAAATAAAAGGAATTCCTTATGCATCAGTGGTTGGGAGTATCAATATTCTCAGACATGTACTCTACCTGATATTAGTTTTGCCACTGGCATGTTGGTTCGGTATCAAAGTAATCCTGGTATGGATCACTGGAAGGCTGCAAAGAAAGTTCTCGGGTATTTACAAGGCACCAAAGATCAGATGATTGTGTATAGACGATATGAGAATCTTGAGAAAATAAGTTATTCATATTCAGATTTTGGGGGATGCATCGATACAAGAAAGTCAACCTTTGGTTAAGTATTTCTACTTGCTGGAGGAGCTGTGTTATGGAAAAGTGCGAAGCAGTCGGTCATTGATGCTTCTACAATGGCGGCTGAATTTGTAGCATGCTTTGAGGATACAATTCAAGGATTCTGGCTACGGAATTTCGTTTCAGGACTTGGAATAGTCGAGAGCATTGCCAAACCACTGAAACTTTATTGTGATAATGCCGCAACAATCATCTTCGCAAAGAATGATAAGTTCTCTAAGGGTGCAAAGCACATGGAATTGAAGTATTTATCCCTAAAGGAAGAAGTTCATAAACAAAGAGTTTCAATAGAGCACATCAGTACTAATTTTATGATTGCGGATCCATTAACTAAAGGGTTAGCACCTAAATTTTTTTCTGAGCATGTTGCAAGAATGGGTGTTCTAAAGGAGTCATTATTGTGAAAGGCTAATTAGTACATTTTTGGTGCTCATTATGATTATGACAATCTCATTTATTTTGTGTTCTGAATCTTTTCATTGTTATAATGCATTCATATTTGCAAATATATAACATAATCGTCAAAATGGAATAAAAAAGGAGATGTTATTCTTCTAAATTACAGGTGATTCGATTGATATGGTATTGATACATGGAAGGGATCGTGTCAAGTTATATGATGTGTGATCGCCATGAACATATTAGTTTAATTCAATTAAATTATACGATTCATTGACATTACATAAAACCCATGAAAATGTACGCCTAAGGTTATTATCTTATAACTAAAGTTTATATGGACCAAGTGGGAGAGTGTTGGAATTTATCCCGTATGTGGTCCATATAAAATATCTATGAGATGATTAATATTGGATTTTACCAAGTCAATTGATAAGATGTAACCATATTATCTTGATCCACGTTGATGGTTAGTGGATTATCAAGAGTCGGTTACGATAGAGTTTGCTATCCTTTTGAACCCTCCAACTCTACCCCTATAAAAGAGACGCGATGACTCATTATGCAAGACACTGAATCAAGAGATTCAGAGAGCTACCATCAAAACTCTCCACCATCTGAGAGAGTCTTAACGATTGGGGTCAAGGGAAGGAGAAAAAGGAGGAAGAAAAGATCACCGTCAGTTTCTTTATCATCTCCATTCAAAGTCGCTATTTGATTTGCGATGGAAGGAGGTAACTCATGAACCATTATTTTTGTCGATTAATTTATGATGCATTTAAATTTCCTACAATCTACTCTCATAGAGCACAACAACGACACCACCCAACGCGAACTAGTCCTTGCTACTCTACATGTCCCTACACAACTACCGTCTCTATTCCATCACCATGTTTGTGTGTGGGTGACAGCCACGCTTTGAGGAAAATCACCATGCTTTCACTTCCATTCTTCATTTTGTGGGTGATAGCCATGAGTGCCATGATCTTTAGCTTGTGTCCTTGTGACGTTAGGAGTGATGGCCCTACCTAGCCGAAGACCTCAAGGAGTAGAACACCGTTGACCACCACCTAGGTGGGGCCCAAACTTTGGTGAAGATTCCCTGCACTCCTCCCTTACCTTTATTTCAAGCTTATTTTAGAAGTGTTCATATTGTAGATGACTATTACTTTCTGGTTACAATTCCAAAAGGCCCCGTGCCATTTGTCTGCATTCTATATTGTATGGTTTATATGTTAAAATCCAGTCACACATGCTCCACTCATGTCTTGTCATGTCATGTTGCCAGTAACATAGAATTCTTGCTAGAAATTCCTTATAACATGTTTGTTTTGGAGAATAAATTTTGGAATAATGAGTCAATCCCCCGTCCGATGTGGTTTCCAAGAGTACGGTTATTCTTATCTGCATCCCATTATTTCATCTTCTTCCACACTTATTCTTATCGTCATTCCACCTTACCTACATGTATTCTACCTTATTCTCCTTATTCATATTTTTCTAGTCGAACCGAGAATAAATCATTATTCTTCTTGTTCTCCATCCTTGTTCACATTTATTCTCGAAACCGGATGTCCCCTAAGTGTATTGTGATTGTTGCTTTTAGAATTGGCGTTGTGCTTAACTTAGGTGAATTAGTGACTCACATTTTGTGCATGAAGACTTACATGGTTTGATTACATTGTTTCCGATCATTCATGTTACGTGGATTTTAATAGTGGACTTTAAATCTTAAGTTATGATGATTGGAACCACATTTCACCATATACTTGATTGTTGAGAACGTAAATTTAGAAATCTTGCATGTTACTGTTTCATACTTGAGATTATTAACAATATTTCCTAAGGAATTTATAAGCGTGATGACATTTTGTTGCGTTTACATCCTTTAATCATATTTTGTTGCATTTACATCCTTTTTGTTATTAACAATCCATGAAAATATTTTTTACTTTGAAAAAATCATTAAAAAAACTATTTTGGTGTTTGTCTTATCATTTGCATGCATTTTGTTACGTTTCACTGGAATGATTAAGCATGTGCCAATGCCCAAAAATTACAAAACATAAAATCATTGCAATAAAAGATAAGAGATTAAAACTCTTGCATGATAGACTTGGGTTAAATAAGTTTCATCATCGCATTTCATGTCATTTGATTAAAAAATGTACTTTCATTGTAATGTTTGTTTATATTTTTGAGTGCATGTAATGGTTAATTCAGCTTGTTTTAAACTGTAGAGATCAATGTAGCATTTTGGCGTTGTCGAGAACACGATGTGCTTTTGTGATTTAATTGTTTTGCATTTTATTGTGTACATCCTTATCTTTAGTTCACTTTGACTCATGGATTCTTTCTTACATGTTCCCGCATGCTTTTCTATTATGCTGAGGCTTGGGGGCCCTTTTCTCGACTTATGTCTCGAGCGCGTAGGAGGAGACAATGTGATGCACTTAGTAGTAGATAACTTTATTATGCCGTACCTATTGTTTTTTTCGGGTCTGTTTTTTGGCCTAGAGTCTCTTGTATTATTGTACTAATTTTTACTAGTGTTTGCTCTGCATTAGATTGCATTAAGTTTATTTAGTGTAATTTGATTACACCGTGTTTTCAAAACTTAAAATTTTGCAAACTTAAAATTGAAAAAGAAAAAGAAAAGATTTCTGTAGAAATTACCTGACGATCAAAATCAAAAATTTTTCTTAAAAAGTGGATTCCTTAATTGAAAATTTACAATTGACCACTTGTATTAAATCAAACTTTACACGTGCAATCGTGATGTGTATACTTGAATGAATTGAGTACTATGCACCCTAAGGACACAAGAACCCCAATCCCTACCAAATACGCTTGGTTGACCCTGTTGGTGAAAAGAAATAAAACTGAAAAGACTAAACCATTAGAGCCTCACCTTGTGTGTCTAACACAATTTGTATTGGGTTTGTTTGTTGTGTTAGGAAAAGTGTGCATGTGAGATAGGAGGGACTTTTTACCTATATGGAGCATGTTTTGTTGAATCAAATTGACTTGCGACGAGGAGAAGATTAATAATCTTCCCGTCTCTTTCATTTCTTCTCTTCCAATACTCGAGAAGAGAACCCGACTCTACTCATCTCATCCTTTCCTATATTTATTCTCATCCCCTTGTTGAGCCCCATTTCTTTCATCGCGATCACCCTTCAATCGTCACATTTTCACCATTACCTATCTCATCCATCCCTTTCTCCTATCTGATTGCAATCATGTCTTATAATGGCAATTCCCCTCAAGATTCATTTGAGACCACATGACACAACTCTGACTCATGATGAAAAACACGGACTGCTTACGTATTAAAAATATGATCGGATACCTTTATTAATCTGTCATTTTTACTGTAGCGCAAAAATCCAATGATCAATAAAAAATCACGTGAAAATAATTATGCATTTAATCCCAATGTGGCAATTTGGGTAAGTCCTAAGGTCGAACTCATGGAGGTAATACGAGGATCTAGAATTAATTTTCAAACAATAGATGATTTTCTATAGTTTTGATTTTTTCAAATTTTATGGGTTTTTTAAAAGTAAAAGCGACGCAATTAATTAAGGCAAATATGATGCATGATTTTTTTTACAAATATTTTATGCAAGAAAATAATGCTATGTGATGTGTGAGAGAAAATAAATAATGTCAAATTTTTTTATGAATTTTTAGATGATGAATGAATGTGTAATGATCAACGCAAGAAGCCTCCCTTCAATTTGTAATTTTAAAAATGAATGATCAATAATTTTCCAAGAAATACCCAATTTCCCACAATTTTTGAAAATATCAATTGCAAGAAAATATGTGTCAAAATGAACAAAATAAATTTCTTTAATTTATTGACGTTCAAGATGTCTCCAATGAATAACTATGTGGCTCAAATGATAAATAATTAAACAAGCTTCAAAACGACACCCAAGTTCATAAAATTTGACAATTATTTCCCAATATATGAAGAGAATAATTTTAGGAGCATAAATGAAATAAAAATGAATATAAATGTTGCAATTTGGACCTTCTCAAGGGCTTCTTGGTAATTTTTGAAGTCCATCAATTCTTCTATATAAATTGCCCTAGGAGTAGGTATGAGTGTCAATTCCAGAAGGTGTATTGGGTGCACTTGCAAATTTTATCAATCACGTGCGAGAAGCATGTGGTCTCGGCTTCTATGAAAATACTGAAAGGCGAGGGGTGTTTGCACAAAAGCACCGGGTCATGTGTGGGCGACATGCGACCCTGTTCTTGTGGCTTGGTCCGGACCTACACATGGCTTGTCGATGTTACTGTGGATCCACCCGAGGCATGAAACTCGAGTCATGGTTCGAGACTTTGGGCGACCGTTGGATCTTGATCAATGGATGCTAACAATGAGTTCTCTTATCTTCGATCATTACTTCACCTTCATTGATGATCGCCCGATACTTCTTGAGCGGTGGAGCGTGACGTTGGACTCTGGTGGTCGACACATGACCAGGGATCGTCGTAGCGAGTGTTGTTGCAACTCCTTTAGTCAAGCTTTGATGCTTGCAAATGGAATAGGTGGGATCAATTATTGGAGACTCATCCTAGATGTTGAATCTCAAAGAAGATTGGGGAAGTAGAATGGAACTCCTTATGAGGATGGTAGATGGAGCTCTAAGGATGGAGGGATGCGTGGAGATAGAACATGAACTGGTGAGGGAGAATGGTGGGATGGTCGATTATAATATGGTGATGACATGACTGCGGTGATGGGTAAAGAATATATGGTAGAAGAGATGATGAATATGAACAGAGAGACGAGGAAGGAGAAGAAAAGAAGAGACAGCTAAGAAGAAGACAAAGATAAGAGAAAAGGACATACATGCGAGTTTTCTTCACCGATAGGACTGACGGAGAGGATCCCTCATCTCCATTCTTAGTTTTGATTTACTCTAGTAAAGGGAGCAAAGCGATCAACTGCTACCGTGGTCAGAGCAGTAGCACAAAGTATCGGATCCCTTATGGATCTCATCGCACCAGAGGTCTTCTCCAGAAATGTTAATCATGTTGTCACCACGACAGATCTCGGCTCTCTCTCTCTCTCTCTCTCTTGTGCTCTTACTGTAAGATGAAGCATGAAGGATGATTGAGGTCAGAGTTTGGGCTAAATAGTGGGAGATGCGAGAAGGGGGAAGAGGCATAGGTCAATGACTTGGTGGTGATTAGGATAAAAGTGGTTGTGGGGAGTCAGAAGGGTATAAGATCGTGGCCGATTGTTGTGTGGTTCCTTGGAGATAGAGAGGATAGAGAGAGTACGGTAGAAGTAGAGTTGGAATCCATGCAATGGGGTCAAAGAGGATATAATCAGTTGGGGGTGGGGGGGTCCGTCAATCGGAGGGTATAATGGAAGAGGAGGTGGTTGGGTTCTCGAACATGAATGCAGGTTGGGTTCCTAAAGGAGGATAAGGTAGGGGGGTTGGAGGATGGATAGAGATCGAGGAGATTTCAGTGGAGAACATATGGCAATGGGGAGAGGGGCTGCGAGGGTGGTGCGGCTGGAGGAAGGAGACGAATAGCAACAACCGTTGGATCATTCCAGATCCAACGGTTGGAAGGGATCACGTTGGAACATCATGACTCGAAATAAATGTGTGAAAAGACATTCATATTAAAAGTGTCCCAAACTAGAGGCTGAACTCCCACATATTGTTCGTCAATACATAAATATAATAACGCCAAATAAATTACCACAATAAGGACAATTCTTACTGTTAAACATACAATATTGAAATACATCAAATCTTCATGACATCGTCGCAACCCTCAAAACAATAAAGGTGAATCATCCCTATGGCTTGATGAGATTATTGAATACCCAAGCAGCTAACTTAGTAGGCACAGACTTGGTGCGGGTGAAGATGATCTGTTCATACAGGTCACGAAGGTTGTGCGAGAGCTAGATTTGTGCCTTCAGAGGTAGGACCGGAAGAAACGACTCCAACTCGTCCAGAATCTCCTACACCCCTTCACGAGGATCCTTCAGGCTCTACGCTTGGATCTGCTCCCATTGCAGCTCCAACATTTGTGTCGTTAGACAAACCACATTCTCACCTACAACCTGTGAGGCTAGCGGGCACCATCACTCCAGGAATGTTGGGTACCCGAGGTATGTACACCTGAATCCCTACGTCATCTCCTTTTGAAAGGTTGAGTAGGTGACCCCCCTTTTCAACCGGATCGGGCAACTTCGACGCATTAATTGCCATTTCTAGCTCATAATCGAATGCCTATTGTGTCCCCATATTGAAGGAATTAAATAAAAAATTATTTACTGCGCATCATGGAAACACAAAATATTTGGCAAACAATTTTCCAAAACATCTTAGTTCATCGTATGAACTAGATAGCGTAGCACAATGATTTGCACATTCAAAAGTTATAAATTCAAAGGAAATAAATTCCAAAATAATTTATGATATTCATAATGAATATAAAAGAACAAATCAGGGTTACCTATTGAAGCGTGAGTCTCTAAAGTAAGAAACCTTTCGAATCAAGTCTGATATGCAGAAGTCTTTCTCGTGAGCACGAAGATGAATCACATTGCTTCCCACGAACCCGAATGTCAACCAGAGCAACAAGAAGAGGAGTATGAGAGATGGATACTCTCAAGACTCTTCTATATCTCGAGGGGCATAAAATTTCTAAAGGCTATCGCTCTCCAAAATTATGTTGCAAAAGAGAGGCCCTTGCCCTCGTATATTTACACCATGTGTCCAACATGTGTGTTGTAGTCCCTTAAATTTTAAATCAAAGGCTTAGAATAAGTCCAAATTCTATAAATATAATCTCCATATTATCTCCAATTAATAGTAACTAATTAACAATAAATAAGCAACAACTTAGCTTAATTAAAGTTGTTGCTTTTTATCTATTAATTAATGAATTTGATAATCCCATTATCAAATTTAGAGAAATTATGGAATTAATCCTCAAGGTTTGTGAATCATATTCATGAGCCCAAAATTAAATGTAAATCTAATTTACATCTACAAAATTGATGTAATTCACATAATTTCATGCATGTAAATATTATGTAAATCATATTTATATAAGTATTTATATAAATCATGTCCATATAAATATTAATTATTATGAATCAATTTTCACATTAATTAATGATATATATTTGTGAATCTTATTCACAAAGTCGACCCTATGCAATTATAACTATTATTACAAGGTTGACATCAATAGGTATGGGTCTTAGTCCAATTAGAACTCATGGAATACAAATGCAGATACTTGAAGATAATGTCGGGGAGATCATATTATCCATATATAGTGACTTGAAATATGAATAACTATCCAATTTCAGGGTTTATACCATTTAGCTAAAATACGTCATATACGAATGTTGAGCTTAAGCTGTAACACTTTACACTCTCAATGAGCTCAATGAAACACTTCACACTCTCCGTGAGCTCGACAAAGTGTCGGTGAACTGGATCCAACTTTCTTGACCATTTCTAGTCATAGTCCAAACCATTTGGAGCTAAGAAATAGCCCAAGAAACTTGCATACTTTCATTTCCATGATCATTTCTTTTTCCAACATTTGGATATTGAAATTGGAATTGGAATTGGAAATTGGATTCAAATGAATTGTGATTTAATGAAATTAAATCACAAATCATATAGCTAAATGGAGCCACTAAAATCCATCATGTTTCATCACTTCTTCGGTATGGAAGTTTCATGGTAGATGATCCATTATAACAACAAATGTAACCCCGAATATTTTAAGTACTTATCCATCCTTCACACTGGAAGACTTTAATAAATCCGAAGTTCAAACCCTGGTCTAACTGCCTTCTTTAGAATATATCAATAGATTTATCATCTGATAATTGGGTGATAATGTTAATCAACCAAAAGTATATATTAATATCTCTAACTCATGTCTTATTTCATAAATAAGATGACCATGCATGAAATTCATTTTGACCTCAAATCATCTCATGAGTGAGCTCTATTTCCCGGTTTATCAAGTATGAACTTGTATAATTCCTTGAGAGATCATATATCTCATATGACTTCATATGCACACCAATGTGCTGGTATATGGGTGTCTTGGCTAGGTCACTAACCTATTGGTCTATCAAATGTGCATGCTCAGCCATATAGATGCATATATGTCTCGTGTCAAAGGATGTGTGCCTGATCGTGAAAGTTACAATTCAGGTCTTAGTTTATCTCGCCCTCATCAAATCAACTCTTTGACTTGATTATTCAAACACTTCTAAATCTCCATTCCTATGTAGAGGACCTGCATCAAGAAGTCAGTTGGAAATCAGTTTTTAGAGAAAGATCGCCATCTCTTTCTCAAACTGACGATCTTTATTAAATATCACATGGTTGAAGTCAGTTGTGTCCTCCCAGCTAATTGGTATTCAATATGGCCATGGTACATAACCCTAATTGTACAGAGGTCCCTTAATAGTAAAGTGCATTCATTCACTTATTCATTTTATTTTAGATAGACATGATAAACTAATAACTTTTTATTGCATTAATAGGTCTCCGAGGGCTTACAAGTCCGACAGTCTCCCACTATCCTCAGAGCCATTCATCTACAATTGGTTGTACTAATTTTCAATTATTTGTCAAATAGCCAGATAAGATGATTAGTCACTCTATCACCGACAATTATGCCCAATTTTGTTACAAACGTGCATACCCCAAGTGAATGTTAAACCGCATCCTATGGAGCCAATGCTTTACTTTGTCAAAACAGTCATAGTGTCACGCTTCTTGCTACACTTAGATCACAAAGCACTATCATCCAACAACAATAAGAACCCCAAGGTTGACTTCCTATCATCCAAGTCTAATTGGAATTCCAGATATGTGTACCTATTGCTTAGAGATCATTATCTCCATAAATCAAGATGCAACCTTACGTTCTTCTTAGGTACTTTAAGATGCTCTTCACTGTAGTCCAGTGTTTCTCTCCATAGCAAGATTGGTAACGGCTTACCATTCCCATTGCATGGTAGATGTTTGGCCTGGTATACATCATGACATACATCAAGCTTCCCACAACCGATGCGTACGGGTGTTCGGCCATGGCTTTCTTTTCCTCAATAGTTTGAGGAGCCATCTCCTTATATAAGTGAATATCATATCTTAAGGGAAGGAAGCCTTTCTTGGAATTATCCATACTGAATATTTTCAATATTTCCTTGATGCATCCTTGTTGTGATAGTATCCTTTTTTGTCTATTTCTGAATAGTTTCAGACCCAAGATATAAGAGGCTTATCCAAGATCTTTCATCTCAAAAATATTGCACAACCAGATCTTAACACTAGCCATCATCCATGTTTCATTCCCTATGATAAGGATGCTCTCTACATAAAGTGCAATGAACACTATATCACTCACACTAAGCTTCTTATACACACATGGCTCATCTGGATTCTGCGTAAAATCATAACTAGTTATGGTTTCATCGAATCGGATGTTCCAACTATGAGAAGCCTTTTTAAGCCCATAGATGGATTTCTTTAGCTTGCATACTTTTCCTTCCTCAGTTATGAAGCCCTAGGGCTACTCCATAGAGATCTCATCTTCAAGGTATCTATTGAAAAAGGAGGTCTTGCCATATATCTGCCAGATATCATAGTCCAAGTGTGCAGCTATAGCCAACAATGCCCTCATGGATTTAAACATGGTCACATGAGAGAATGTCTTATCGTAATCGATGCCTTTTCTCTATGTGTAACTCTTGGCTATGAGCTGTGCTTTGAAGGTCTATACCTTCCCAACATGTCCCTTCTTTTCTTAAAGATCCATTTGCACCCAATGAGTTTGACCCATTTAGGTGGATTTTCCCGGGTCTATACACCATTCTTGTACATGGAGCCTATCTCAAACTTCATTACTAGCATCTAGCTATCCATGTCGTGATCCCCTAAAGCTTCATAGAATGAAGTTGGATCATTATCAGACTCCTATGATACATGGAATCTACCTTTCAGATTGTTTTACAACCCTAGAACTCATTCTAAGAGGTACGATCATGTCATGTTCAATTATCTCTTTAGTTTCTGGTGTAGGAACTTCATCGGTCTCGCTTGTTTTGATTAGTTCCTTAACTTCATTATTTTCTTGACTTATAAGGAATTCATCTTTAAAACTTGACATATAAGTCTCAGGATCATAAAGTTAATATCGAATACCATTTTTTACGTATCCAATGAAGTAGCACTCTCATCACAGTTCTTGTTGCATTCACATGCATCCTTTGTTTGAGGGTTCTCATACTTTACAGATGAGAGCACATATGTTATATGTTTTGTATCAAGTACGAGTTCTTAATTATGGATCCATTCCAAATAATTTGGACCGGTCAACCACTTGACCTTTAACAGATTGTTAAGTGGGTCGAGCGATCTCATTTGAAATAAAAGAAAAAATAGAATACACTTTAATATCTTAATCAAGGAAATTAAACAATTTAATATTTTAAATCAAGAGTTCTCGTATTTTTTGTACTTTGAAATGCTTTCTCTTATAAGCTTTCAAAGCTTGCCTGTCAGGAACCAGATTTGAACTGGTGACACGAGGATTTTCAATCCTCTGCTCTACCAACTGAGCTATCCCGACTCGACTACTTTTCCCATATTATCTTACTAAAAGACCGATGTTTATGTCAATTAAAGGGACTAAAAAAGGATTAAAATCTCACTTATCTTCAAAAAAAAGGAGACTTTCTTCTAGAAGTGTAAGGGTAATGATATGGGCTCTGAATGGTTCCATAATGGGGATTCTATGTCCATATATGTTGATTTCTATTTTCATTGCACCCCAATAATTTAAGAAAATGCAACTACATTAAAATAAGAAAAAACTTTTTCCACCTTACAAGTCCAACTTGTATTCTCAGTTCGGTCTTAACTCCCACACCCCGACATATATGGAGTTAGCATGTTGTCAATTAAACCAACCTTCAATGAGTGAATATTAATTTACGCTTTGTACAATCTAATACCGCCTCGATAATACGAGGAATAATATTGGGGTCATTATGCATATGGCCCATCTCTTTTGAGAAATAAAGAACCTAATTCCATGGCTATTTGTATTCCGGAATCATGATTATACTTCAGCATCTCCAAAATACAATCCATGGTGACAAATTCTTCGCAATGACGGGAGATCATGGATGCCATCATATGGCTTAGTCCATATCATGTTTAAATTAATAATTAATCACCTCGAATCATATTCTCATGATCAATCCAAAGGATAGAGTTAGGATACATGCTTATTATATTAGTTTTAATCTAATTAAAACAATGACACTTAAGCAATTCTAGTAAGGGTTTTACCCCTTTATGCACTTGATGTTATTATAAAGTATTACACCCTCACTTAGTACAATGTAATGTTTCGATTTTAGTTGTTAAAGTACGCCATGACTCCTCATGTCACTTTTCATCGAAGCAGATCCAACCAGGTCGGACATGCAATGCTAACAAAGAGCACTTCCACTGCAAATGCGAATAAGGGTGCCAATTAAGTAACCCATTAGCATTTTCACTATTTTGACACCTTCACATCTATTCGAGGCAACATAATCTATACAAATTGTAATAATGAGGTAATGTTGATCTTTCGATTGTATATGAAACTATATAGTAATTCTAAGATGTTTTAGGAATGGAAACTCTTTTTAATTTCCCAAAACATCCAGTGCATCAATCTAGACACCTTTTTAAAAAATACTTTTTAATTTCAGAAGGGCTAGTGCAACAATCTAAACACTTCTTTGAATTAAAACAATTTCAATTGTAAAGGAAGTCTAATGGAACAATCTAGACAATTCATGAAATCAATCAAATTAATTCACAATTTCTATTTGCATTGTAAATATTCAAAAGCATAATTGATCAGGAAAATATGAAATAAAAGCCATTCTATTTTATTGCATATTTCTAAACAAACAATGATTTTCATATTCTAATTTTGCAAGCCTGCGACCATTGCAACCTTTGATATTTCTAAAAGGTCCAACTCCAATATATAATATATGAAATATATTTCCAGCAATTTTGAGGCTCAAAATATGAGAAAATAAGTCAGTTAAAACAATCGAGCCCTCTTCCAACTCCGTCTATTAAGAAATCCAATTTCTCGAGGCCGCATGGTCAGAAATCTTGCAAAACTTTTTGACCATGATTGGGAACTTGATTTATGACTTATTAATCAATATTTTATTAGATTATATTACTAAAAAAATAGTAATTAAAAATTCATAATTTTAATGCTATGGTCTTTAATCGAAAATAATTTCTACGATCATTTTTTAACATCTGAATTCTTCTCCCAAAATGTCACAACAACAGTTGTGCATCTTTGGGGTATGATTCCAAACCTTCTGAACTCATATATATCCCAAAAATACATTAAAATACATGGTAGGACAATATAATAAATTCAAAGTTGCCAAATGATCTGAATCATTAAAATTGTTGCAAGACGATGTACCCCGATAATCGAGATTATATAATCGATTGTTCATCAGACTTGGATGCAATCCAAACCCTCTAAACTTAGGCTCTGATACTAATTAAAGGAAGTAAATAAAAAATTATTTTCAAAGCATCATAGAAACACGGAATAGCAAACATTTTGCCAAAATAATATTAGTTCATTGTATGAACTAGATAATGCAGCACACCAATTTGCACATTTAGAAATTATAAATTCTAAAAAACAATTTCCAAAATAATTTATGATACTAATATTGAATATAAAGATCAAATCAGGGTTACCTCTTGAAGCATGAGTCTCCTAACGTAAGAAACGTCCCGAATTAAGTACGATCTGCAGAAGTTTCTCCGTGGGCGCGGAGATGAATAACGTTGCTTCCCATGAACTCGGACATCAACTAAAGCAATAAGAAGAGGAGTATGAGAGATGGATATCCTCAAGACTCTTCTATATAATCAAGGGGTAGGAAAATTGTAAGCATTATTTCTCTCCCAAATTGTGTTGTGAAAGAGGAGGCCTTGCCCTCCTTTTATACTTACACTACATGTCCAACATGTGTGTTTGTAGTCCTAGATTTTGAATAAAAGGCTTAGAATATGTACTAATTCAATAAGGATTATCTCCTTATTATCTCTAATTAATATTAACTAATTAACAATAAATAAGCAATACCTTAGCTTAACTAAAAGTAGTTAAAGTTGTTGCTTTTTATTTATTAATTAATTTTGACAATCCCATATATCAAAACTAGAGAGACTATAAAATTAATCCTCAAGTCTTACGAATCATATTCATGAGCTCAAAATTAAATGTAAATCTTTCTACATCTACAAAATTAATGTGAATTAAATTTCACAACAATTTCATGCCTTGGAAATATTTTGTAAATCATATTTATATAGTATATTTATAAGAATCATATATATATAAATATTAATTATTGTGAATCACTATTCACAATAATTAATGAGAAATATTTTTGAATCTTATTCACAAAGTTGCCCTTATACGATATAACTATTATTATTACAATGTTGACATGAATAGGTATGAGTCCCAATCCAGTTAGGACTCATGAAATACAAATGCATATACTTGGAGATAATGTCGGAGAGATCATACTATTCATGTATAGTGACTTGAAATGTGGATAACTATCCAATTTTAGGGTTTATACCATTTTTGAAAAAATCCGTCACCTAGGAATGTTAAGCTTGAGCTGTAACACTAACGCTCTCAATGAGCTCAATGAAACACATCACACTTTCCACGCGCTGGACAAAGTGTCGATGAGCAGAATCCATCTTTCTTGACCATTTCTAATCATAGTCCAAACCATTTGGATCTAAGAAATGAGCTCAAGAAGCTTGCATACTTCCATTTCCATGACCATTTCTGTTTCTAACATTTGAACATTGAAATTGGATTCAAATGAATTGTGATTTAATCCCATTAAATCACAAATCATCCACCTAAATGGAGCCACTAAAATCCATCATGTTTCATCACTTGTTCGGTATGGAAGTTTCATGGGAGATGATCCATTATAACAATAAAAGTAATCCTGAGTATTCCAAATGCTCATCCATCCTCCACAGTGGAAGACTTTGATAAATCCGAAGCTCAAACCCTGGTTTGACTATCTTGTTCAGAACATATCAATATATTTCTCATTCGATAATTAGGCAACAATATTAATCATATACTTTTCAAAAGTATATATTACTATATCGAATTCATGTCTTATTTCATAAATAAGACGATTATGCATGGAATTCATATTGACCCAAATCATTTCAAGAGTGAGCTCTATCTCCCGATTCATCAAGTATGAATCTATATATGATTCCTTCGAGAGATTACACATCTTATATGACTTCATATGCATACTAACATGCATGTATATGGAACTTGTCTAGGTGACCGACCTATTGGTCTGTCAAATGTGCATGCTCAACCATATAGATGCATATCTGTCTGAGGTCAAGGAATGTGTGCCTGATCATGACAATTACGATTCAGGTCTTAGTTTATCACGTCCTCATCAAGTCACCTCTTTGACTTGATTATTCCAACACTTCCGAATTTCCATTCCTATGCAGAGGTCCTTCATCAAGAAGTCAGTTGGAAACCAGTCTTCAAATAAAGATTGTCATCTCTTTCTCAGATTGGAGATCTTTATTGAATATCACATGTTTGAAGTCAGCTGTGTCCTCCCAGCTACATGGTATTCAATGTGACCATGGTACAAAACCCTAATTGTACATAGGAACCTTAATAGTAAATTACGTTCTTTCTATTATTCATTTCATTTCAGATGAGCATGATAAAACAAGAACTTTTTATTGCATTAATGGATCACTGAGGGCTCACAAGTCCAACATGTATCCACCCCCAAAAAGGCCGTAAACAGCCCCGGTGGTGCAGTCTGGGAAGAGAAGGCGTATGTACCCTTCACAATGTAGTATCCTACAATTGCATCCACCAGGTCGTAATGAGGGAAGGACTTCCTTTGATTGGGCTTGTAGGCGTTGTCGATCTGACGGCAACATTACATGATGAAATGCTATAAATGATCTAGGAATTTATACTAGGGTCTAACGTACATACATACTGTAATTTAGGCTTCCTCCTCAGATGCAATTACTATACAAGAGACCAGGTCCCAACCCCATAGGCTCTTCGTCAGCAGGTATACAAACGATGTGTAGTCCTTCTTTATTATCTTCCATTGATTGTTGAGCTTCGCCTTGTCCCAATTCTTCCCAATCTGCATGTTTAAGCATGAAATGATGTTATGCCAGGTCTACAATGTGAATGAACATCCAACCCAATCTCCTATGTCAAAATTGTGCTTGAACAACTGAATAAGACACTCGTCCATCGTAGGTGTCCATTTGACTTGGTGGGTAGGGGACTTGTCATCCACAATGTGCCCCCCGACAAGCTTGCACCTCCCATGACCATCCTGTATGGTTGTGGTTAAATGGCTTAGGCACATTCCAATTAAGAGGAAACACCTTACCAACTCAAATGCAAGATAGGTCAATGATTCTTCATGAACCAAAAATCAAAAGAGTTTAAGAAAACAAATGAAAATCTCTCACCACATTAACATATCTGAGCATATGAACATCTCACATCTAATTAGGATACCATAAAAAATGCATCATAGAGCAGCAGCAAAGTAGCTCTTTGCTCAAGCTCTAGTCATGTGGGCATCAAATGAAGAGCAAATAGAGGGAGTCATCAGGAGATGCTCCGAAAATGAACTAAATGGTCACCAACAATGAAAACAAGCAATGGCAATTGCAGCAACATGATAGATCAAGTTGAACGAACCAAACATCATAGCAACATTGCATGATTGCATTTCTCAGATCAAGCTCAAACATCATAGAGCAACAACTGTGGACATTGAAAACCAACAACAATGCATTACATAGCAGCAATGGAGCAACTCTAAACTCAATCTCCAACCAAAAGGGCATCAAATGAAGAGAAAACACAACAAATAGTGTCCATACAAACCCTCCCATCAAGGGAGACATCTGGGGTGTTTTTGATGAAACAAACATCATAGCAACAATGCAGGATTGCATCTCCGATGAATATGCGATTCATCATCTTAATGCATTGATCTTAGCTTAACTCTTTAAATAAATTACCAAATAATCACTCCTAAATTAAATAAATTAACAAAATATAACTCTTAGTAAAATTGACTAATTATCTTGTAAATAAGTACATAAAATAATTCAAAACAAAAATCATAAAAAATATAAAAAATAAAGTGTTAAAAATCTTTGTAAATAATCTCATGTAAATACCCAAACTTCCTTGATTTTTAATAAATTCATACTAACTCCTTTTAACTTAATTCTTTTTCTAACTTGTATATTAAATATATATAAAAATACAAATATAAAAAATATTTTTTTACCTTGAATGAATACCCTTAGATCTTGAACTGAAAAAACCCTAAAGTCTAATTTCTTAGCTAAGTTATCATTCCGTATGAACTCCAAATTCATCAAACTCACTTTTAAAGTTAAAGTTATAAAGTTATATATCCAATGAAGCCACTTTCATTAAAATTGAAGCTCGTTTGTAAAATGTCGATTCTGGGACCTAATTGTATATTATATATTTTGTACATACTTTATTTTAGTGATTTAATTTTACCTTTTTTAATTACTAAAAATCCAAAAAAATATATTAATGTGTATTTATTTATTTTTTATTTTATCTAATTTTATCTTATTTAATGATTACAAAAAAATCACAAAATATAAAAATATGGTACTTACTTATGCACGCAGTACCTACAAAAATACTTTTTGTAGCCTCTTTTGATTTTGTATCCTTTGCAAAAATTATAGATCTCATAGAGAAGAATAATTTTTATGTTGAACACTTTTTGATTTTACTTCATTGACTAATTCTTTCTCTTATTTTTTTTGTTATTTAATTTTTATATTATATTTTACTTTTATTTATTTAATCCTTTATTTTTATTATTTATTATTGATCATTTATTATTATTTATTTTATTTTTATTTCTGTTTTATTCATTTTTTTAAATTTATTTTACATTTTTTCCTTTTCCCTCTCTCCCTCTCTTCTTTATCTCTCTCTCCTCTCTCTTCTCTTTTTCTCTCACATGACACATGTGACCCACTACCCCCTTCCCTTTCCCCTTTCTACAATAATCAGGCACCTCGGTCCTTCTCCCGTAATGGCCCTCCATCTCCTCCAGCTGTTACAACCCTCGACCCACCACCTCCTTCCTTAGAAACCCACCCCTCGATCTCCATCGCCATCCATTGCTCTTCAAACCTTGAGACCTAAATGAGAGAGAGAGAGTCATGCGACGTGGCTGGTCCTCGAAGGTTTCTCCGCTCCTCGAAGGTTGCTTGCTCTGCTATCAATCGCACCAGCCCTCCATTGACTATCCTTGGGGCATCCGCAGCCACCGCTCATTGCCCTTCAATCGAGCGTGACACGTGCCACCAACGTCCCCCTTCTACGTATCTACCTCAGCAGCAACGCTTCCCTTAGACAATGATATATCCCAGATTTATCAATACAAAATACATATTTTATCTTTCTTGCTTAAGTAATTCAATAAGATTCATTGCCATTTAACACAAATTAATTCTTAGTGTGTTGTAAATAATCAACCCTAATTATACTATATTATATAACCTATTATTATATATTATTTTATGTATTTATTTATATTAGAAATCAATATAATTCAAAAATCCAAAAAATAAGAAAAGAAATCAAAACAATTATTTGTTGTTTTTAATATTGGTTTAAATATTTTGTATGTATAGACAGATATTATTTATCTTTGATTTCTATATGGAATTGTAGATCTCATTGAGATATACAACTTCCATGTTTTGACTTTTTCCTAAATTTGCTTCCTTTTATTTCTTTTGTATTTTCCTCTCTATTTCTTCTTTTCCTTAATTCTAATTGGGCCACGTGGTGCCCTCTGGGCCACCCACGTGATCCGTTTCATTCTTCTTCATCCACATCTCTTTATAGCTGTTGGGTGTGATCCTTAGATCACATCTTAACTGTCCAATGGTAGCTTAATCTCAACCCTTTGATATGATCTCCAGATCAGATCGCAACCACCATTCTCCGCCTAAAGGGTAACCACTTGATCTTGATCAGACAATCAATCCTTCATCTCCGACCTCTATCTACCTCTTCTTCCCATACGACGGTTCATCAACACCCTATTTCTCACTATTATAACGAAGTCACCAACTATCTCTCCGACCAAATGCCATTGCCCTTTTCTTCCTCTAACTCCCCTCTTTCACGCTAACCATTGAACTAATCCTAACTCTAACTTCCTTGCTAACTAGCGATGGTTGAAACCACCATCGTGCTTTGCCAACATCCTAACTCTATCTTCTCAAAACCACTTCCTCAACAACCGTTAGCGACTGCCCTCCATTCCATGAGTTGTCTCCGAGCATAGGTACTCCTTGAGTGACAAAGAGAGAGTGCTTCTATGAGCAATGGTCAGGATCTACTCAGTAGAGATCCCCGACCAAGGTTGGTATGATTCAGTTGCTGCTTGTGACTGATTGAGTTTCCACCTGACCAAGGAGGTTAAACGACGAACTGAGAAGCCTTCAAGCTAAAGTCGGATTCAAGGATGTATCACTGGGGGATCTGCTCCTTTTCTTTGAAGGGTCAGATTGTGTTTGGAGAAGATGTATTCCTCAAAAAGAATATCAGAGTGTCCTCACACATTGTCATTCACTTTAGTCTAGAGGACACCATTTGGGAAAGAGAACCATGCATAAGGTACTCCAATGTGGATTTAATTGTCCGAACATGTTTAGAGATGCCTTTGATTTTGTACAGTCATGCCCGATCTGTCAAAGGATGGGAGGGAGTGTTGCATACAGAGATGAGATGCCCATGTAACCGGTGATTTTCTTCAATGTTTTTGATGCACGGGGCATAGATTTTGTGGGTCCCTTTTCCAGCAATGGGCATGAGTACATCTTGTTGGCGGTTGACTACTTGTCTAAATGGGTGGAGGCTATCCCAACCCGAGCTGCAGACATCAACACTGTCTGTAAGTTTTTGAAATATTATATCATTGCAAGGTTTGGGGTTCCCGTGGTTTTGATTTTTGGTGGAGGTAGCCACTTTGTGAACCGAAATGTTAGATCCTTAGCTAAGGACTATGGATTTGAGCATAGAATAGCTATCCCTTACCACCCATAGTCTAATGACATGGAAAAGACTTTGAATCAAGAGGTGAAGAGCCTTCTTCATAAGTTGGTTCATCCCGATAAGAAGAACTGGTCCCAGCTCATGGACCATGTTCCATGGGCCTATAGGACAACCTACAAGACCCCACTCAGTACTTCACCTTTCCGGATGATCTATGGTAAGCCATGCCATTTGCTTGTAGAGTTAATTCACAAATCAAAATGAGCAATCAATAAAGTGAATTGGAGTTAACACCTAGGAAAATTGTGCCATGACTTGAACTTCAACGAGCTTGTGGAGATCAGAAATCGAGCATTTGACAACAACTTGATTTATAAAGACAAGGTTAAAAATGGTATGATCAACCCCTTAGGTGTAAGAACTTTGTCTCTGGATAAAAGATGTGGTTGTTTAATGCCAAGTTGAAGATTTTCCATGGGAAGCTCAAATCTAAATGGACTGGTCCCTACGTTGTTAAGCAAGTGCACGATAATGGAAGTGTAGAGATAGCAGATCTCATAGATGGTGCACGTACTTTTCCGGTTAATGGACAACTGTTGAAGCACTTCATAGTTTCTAAAGAGCAATTGGTACAAGTTGAGGTCATCCATTTCATTTAGAGCAAATACAGTGTAGATACATCAAACCACTCTTCATGAAGATGCAACATCAAGATTCAACAACAAGAAGATTAACTCATTCTTTCCTATTATCATACACATGATTTGTTCATTCTTTTAGAATCTTGGTTCGCTCTATTGTTGATACTCACACGTTCTTATGCTCTCTAAAGCAAGTATAGGGGGGAACCCCCGCTCTTTTCTGTACATCCTTGTCATCCTCGTTCCTTTATATTCTTCACTCATTGATCCGTCTTCTTGGTTCTCTTCTTATACTTAGGTTATTTTTAACCTATAGGGGGAGATCTGAGTCAGTCCCATATATCCTTTTTTATTAAGCATGAGTTACGGCTTCATATCACTTAGTACTCTGAGGACATAACACAAGCTAAATATGGGGGGGGGGGTGGTATACTGTATATACTTCATATATAATTTAGCCATAACTCATATTTTCAAATTTTCTAAAACTTTTTAAGGATAGAGTAAAGTCTCTTTTCCACTGACTTGTATAGAAATGCTTGTAAATGCTTTGAAAATTTTCTTATTATGTGACATTGTTATGAAAAATGTTTGACAATGGTTCGAAAAATGGGCTTTTACTTTTTTTGAAAACCCTTTGAAAATATTTTGAAAATCTATAAATTATGTGACATGGATTAGAAAATATTTTCAAAATTCTTTAAATAGTAAAGGATTAGTTGAGACTAACTTGTGTTTGTAATTACTTCTAACCTTTTAAAAAAACTTTTTGAAAAAATCGAAAAACTTCTCAAATTTTTTTCTTCTTCTCTTCCTTTTAAACAAAAAAAACAATACAAAAATCAAATCAGAATTTTTTTTAAAGAAAACCAACGAATCTCTATTTCTGTAAAAAAATTAACTAATGAGTTGGAGATACCCATGAAACTTACACATTCACGCAAGAATTATGAAGTTCAAGAACATTTGGTTTATGAGGTCTTATAATTCAGAGTTAACCAGCCTTAATCATTAGCGTCTATGACTTAATTATTCACACCCCTAGTTTAAAGGATATGTGTGCTATATTGCATACTTAGTCTCTACCTTAAAGAATATGATCATCTCCTCACTTGCACGAATGCTTTTATGACGAGGTGAGTTGATGATTCACTCGAGGAACTAGGATGAGGGATTTGAGTCTGGATCTAATTTTATGATACTTAAGGATGGTATAAAATTGATGAAGGCTTCATGAAACTTGAGAATCAGCAACCTTAAACAGGTATGAGAACAAGTTCTTGTCTATGTGCCAGGGTGTGATGATATTAAATAAAAATATTGATAAGTGTACGCTAACTTGGTAAAGCAATGGAGCTAGCCAAAAAAGAGAACAACAATGAAAGAAAAGCTCTCATTACAAAGTCAAATATAAAAGATCTTACACTAAAGGCAAGTTCTCCCAACCATTTCAAAGTGTCCACTTGGACCAAAACTAATTAGGCCAAATGAGTCGGACTAGTACCTCAAAAAGGTCTCTATATCGTAAGCAATACAAGTTTGGGTTAAATATATTATATACTTAAAGAAGACACACCCCATTGTACTCCCACGAAAACAAGTACAAACAACTCAAAAACTCTTGAGGGACACATTGATCAACACAAAAAATATATGCGTTGTGTTAATAAGACACTCGAGAGGATCCTTGTTCCAATGTGAGGGAGAAAAGAAAAGACACCATTCTATGCCCTCCATCAACTAGCCTTCCATATTCAATTTTAAGATTGACAACAAAAGAGGCGGTAAATTGGATGACAGAAATTATTTATTCGCTAGTGTTGAGGATTGGGTTCTTAGGAGTGTCTCTTGGACTGAAACTTTGGGCAACGCTTTGACTCTACACTTGTAACTGCAATCCACCTTTAATGTCATATCCTTATGCTATATCTATACAAAGAGAGTCTCACGATTAGGGAAGTTGGATACATTTTGATTAGAGCTTGGTTCAGCTTACAATTTTAGGATCACTAAAACCACGAGTTCTTCAACGAATCAAGTCTTGTATATTCACACGTAGAGTCTGGGATTAATCTAACTTATTCATTCTTTATTTGCTGAAGGACTAGCAAAGTTAGGTATGGGGGTGATGAAGATGCAATTTATCATCTTAATGCATTGATCTTTACTTAACTTTTTGAACAAAATACCAAATAATTGATCCTAAATTAAATAAATTAACAAATAATAAAATGGACTATTTATCTTGTAAATAAGTCCACAAAAACAATTCAAAAAAATCACAAGAAATATAAAAAATAAAGTGTTGAAAAATGTTTGTAAATAATCCCCTTTAAATGCCCAAAGTTCCTTGATTTTCAGTAAATTCATGCTAACTCCTTTTAACTTAATTCTTTCTCTAGCTTGTACATACTCTTAAATACTGAACCAAAAAATCGTAAAGTCCAAATTCTCGGCCAAATTCCTGCTCTGTATGAACTCCAAATTCATCAAACTCACTTTTAAAGTTCAAATTATAAAATTATCTACCCTTTGAAAGTAATTTCATTAAAATCAGAACTCATTTACAAAATGTCGGTTTTGGGAGCTAATTGTATACTGTATATTTTGTACATACTTTATTTTGTTGTTTTTATTTCACGTTATTCATAATTATTGAAAAAAAATCCAAAAAATATATTAATGTGTTTTTATTTATTTTATATTTTATCTAATTTTATGTTGATTTTATCTTATATAAAATTTCAAAAAATCACAAAATACAAAAATACGATATTTTATTATCTATAGAGTATCTCCAAAAATATTTTTTATACAGATGTCCTCTTTTGATTTTAGATGTTTCATGAAAGTTATAGATCTCACCGAGACGAACAACTTTCATGTTGATCTCTTTTTTGATTTGACTTCATTTACTCTTTCTTTCATTTTCTTATTTAAATTTTATATTTACTTTTACTTTTATTTATTTAATCCTTTATTCTATTTTATTTTTATGTTACTTTATTTATTTATTTTTATTTTTCTTTACCTTTTTAATTTTCCTCTCTCCCTCTCTTCTTTCTCTCTCATTTATCTTCTCTTTTTCTCTCACGTGCACAACACGTGACCCGCCACCCCTTCCCTTTCCCCTTATTGCAACGATCGACCACCTTGACCCTCTAGCTCCTGTAATGACCCTCCACCTCCTCCGACTGTTACAACCCCTGACCCACCACCTCCTTCCTAAAAAACACACCCTTTGATCTTCATCGTCATCCACCGCTCTTCGAGCCTTGAGCCCTAAACGAGAGAGAGAGAGAGAGGCTCTGGCAATGCGACTGATGACAGAAGTTTTACCTCACACGACTTATACCTACAACGAGATCCAGTTGCTTGCGCGGCTATCGTAAGCCTCCCAACTCACCTGAGCTCGGCCCTTGTGCGAGGGCCTCGAGCGAAGATCCATACATGTATCTTCTTCTTCTCACTTTTTTCTCCCTCCTTCGTTTTCCCTCTACTTCTTCTCTGTTATGTATCATCACCTTCACCCTTGATTCGCTTTGCCTCCTTCATCGCCATCTTCGCTCGCACTCATCTCTTTCACCCTCACCGCCGCCTTACGCACCACCCTCGTCTCACGTTACCTCGCTCCTTTGCACGTCGGCGCGCAACCTCCGCCATCGAGCTACACCTTCGATTGCAGCACACTACACCTCGCCATTCGCATGCCAACCACAACTCTTCTTAGAGCAGTTGCACCTGCACTTCCATCCACCACGCCTCCGACGGCTTTGGCCTGTGCACCGCTCGACCATTGTGCCTACATAGGAACACCACCGCATCTATTCCTCAACGATTGCTCTGTTACTTGAATATCTCCTGCACTACTATCAACCACATTAGTATGGCATCGATCGCCCTTGCGGTGTCTACGCCACCGCTCGTCACCCTTCAACCGACTGCGACATGCCCCGTACCACCCCTGTCCACCCTTCTGTGCACTGATGACACGTCTAGTGACTAGGGTTAAATAAGAAAATAATCCGAGGTCATTGTAACCCCAAATCTCTAAGCACAGAAATGAGAAAATAAAACCACTCAAAGAGAAATCAATCAATCAAAGCATGTAAGCGGTTTGTTATTTTTATTTACATAGTATAGCCACTAGGGTCGAACATAAGGAGCACGATTAAAGGATTAAGTAGTAAAATTTCAGAGATAAAATATTTTTAGTGGTTTTTAATTTTTTAAACTTTTAATTTTTGAATAAAGGCAAGCAAGCACAAAATAAAGAAAACGAGCACAATAATCCTTTTGAATTTTTTAATAAGGCTAAAAATGCTCAAAAAATAAAACTAAAAATATTTTTGGATTTCATGGGTTTTAAATTGTTTTTGGTAATTTTTATGAATTTTTCAAATATTTTTGTGATTTTATAAAAATCAAACAAAGCTAAAAACTCTAAACAGTGCATAGTCAGGATCAAATAGCAAATTAAAAATATCTGAAGTGCCCTAAAGTCGTGATTAACAATTTTATGCTACAATACAGATAAAAAGCAAGCAGGAACTGGAAATGGAATTTTATTTGATTTTTATAAAATTTTGGTTGTTTTGTAGTTTTTAAATGTTTTATAGTGAATTTTCAAAAAAAATAGAACTAGAGATAAAACATGCAAAACGACACAAACAGAATTTTTTATACAATTTTTTAAACATTTTTTGATTTTTTTTATAATTTTTAAGGTAATTAGGAATAATTTTTGGGCTTTATAAATTTTCAATAATAGAAAATGCAATCAAATTAATCCAACAAAATCACATTGAAAATTATACCCAAGCATGAACTAATCGTGATTTTTAGGTGTTTTTTCAAATTAATTGGTATTTATTAAGTCCTAAACAAAGTATGCAATTAATTACAGTTGACAGGGACCTCTTTGTAAAAACTTTAAGTTTCTGGACCAATTAGACAACACTCAGGAAATGCACATGCTCGATACTACAAAAATCCCAATCAATTCACGTACATGCTCAATATCCAACGCAAAGGGGTTTAAATGCAATTTTAAAAAATTAACATTCATTCAATATCAACAGGTATGTCCAAGATAGAAAATGCAAGAAACCTAAAATACACATGAATACACACATGCTTCAAACTCAAGAGAACTAAAGTCAAAATATGACAAAGTGTGAGGTCCAAACTGTAAATATGATTAACTACAACATTTATTTAATGGACTAAAGAAAAATAACGAAACTTGCAAGGGAAAATATGCAATATACCTTGAGGACACATGGCATGTGCACACGAGAGGGTGGCAATGGACGAGTTTGATATTCCCTGGGAAAAGTATCTGACAACTCAGGAAGGTGGCGTAGGCATATGGTTTGGATCAACCATCACTGAGCACATCTGACGGTTCTGAAAAAGGGAGTGACGTGCGACTGAAATCTAAACTGGCAGGCTGCATCAGATCCGATAATAAAAAGGAATGCTGGACGAACTCGCCCCAGACGAGCTTTGTCGGAGTGATGCTGGAGATCAGATGCACTGATGAAGATATCAAGGCATCCAACACGATCGTAGAGGAGTTGCGCTTCAAATGGCTGGGTTTGATGAGATGAATGGATAACGTATGAGTGAGACGAAGGTGGGCATCGAGGAGCCACTCCGTTTGAGCAGAAGATGCTCCAAATGACTGTCAACGAGGCTCCAGACCTACAGGGAATACTCAAGGCTCGAAGACCAAGCTTTTGTCGGAGTTATTGTACAAGGAATGAAAAGGAAGCTGTTCGATCTCTGACGTGCACAAGAGAAGGAGACGTGGGCCTAATCTTGTTCGGATGGAAGAGTCTTAAGAGGATCAGGTGGAATGGGAAGATGCATGGTAAGTCGAGGGCTTGTTTGGAATGGATGGGAGTGGGCAGAGGTTTTTCGGTTGCGGTGGCCAAAGCCAAGACGACAAAGGGTGGCAAATGATCGGAATCGAATCGAACAATGAAATAGAAAGGGAATGGAGGGTACCGGAGTGGTCTACGATGATGGTCAAAGTGCTGCAAACATGGAGGCAGGGTCCTGGCCTCGATCTACTCCGATGGGCAAGAGAGTCTATACGCGGCGATCATCTCCGGCCATGTTGGTGAGCTGTGGTCGTTAAGACACCAACCTTCGCTCCAAGAGCTCCTTCGGCTGCTGTCACTCGGCTGTAGGTAGCTATGGGGGACGAAAGAGGTGAGGCGCATGCTACCGAGCGTAAGAGACAGAAAAGGTATTTTATAGGTGAGACAAGGGTCCAAGAAGATCGGAGGCATACACGGAACCCTAGGCAGATCTGGTCGTGCCTAGGGATACACGAGGATCATGGAGGTCGGAGCTGCAATTGGGCGCAGGAATCAAAAGCAGGAGGAGGTTGGGTTCAGGCGTGAAAATTCAGAGAAAATTCTTCAAAAAAAAGTAATTCGACCCGACCCGGTCTGGAAGGGACATTGATCGAGGTCAACAATCCTAGTTGGACCAATCCGAATCAAGAATTTATAAAATTCAAAGAAAATAGAATTAAAAATCACAATTGAATTTAAAATTAAAAATGTATAAAATGGAAAGTGTTTATTATTTTTAAAATATTTTTTGTGATTTTTAATTATTTTTAATCGAAATAAAATAAGGTATATACAATATATAATATTATATACAGGTATAATATACCTATGTATTATGTACACAGATTTTTATTTTATTATTTTTATAAAAATATATTTATTTTTTATTTTATTTATTTAAAACATGATCTTAGGAGTATAAAATAATTTTTATTTTTTTATAAATTATTTTTATGTATAAATAAATAATGAGTGTAATGTGCATGTGTGTATTTTATAAAACTGTTGGATGATTTATTTTAATTTTTCTTTTATTTTTGTTATTTTTATTTTATTTTTCTATTATTTCTAATGTTCGATACAAGAGTGTAAAGGAATAAAATGATTTTATTTTATCAATAATTAAATAAATGATATGTACAAGTATACTGATATGTTCAATACACAGTGTACCGTTATTTCTCTCTACTTATTTTGTTTGCGATCTAGTCAAGACTTGACCTTCTCTTGGGATTTGGGTCACTTTGTATTTATTATAAATACATCATTCTTTTTCTTTTCTCTTTATTCTTTATTTTACACAAAAATACAAGCTAATTATGTATTATTAACAACGGTACACAGATTGCTAGGTTATTATATTTACAAGTATTTACATATGTATTTGCTAAAAAGAAGAGATAAAATAAAAGATTAAAAAATGAGAATAGTAGATTCATCAACCCCCTATACTTAACCTTTGCTAATCCTTTAGCTTGTACATACTCTTAAATACTAAACCAAAAAATCGTAAAGTCCAAATTCTCGGCCAAATTCCTGCTCTGTATGAACTCCAAATTCATCAAACTCACTTTTAAAGTTCAAATTATAAAATTCTCTACCCTTTGAAAGTAATTTCATTAAAATCAGAACTCATTTACAAAATGTCGGTTTTGGGAGCTAATTGTATACTGGATATTTTGTACATACTTTATTTTGTTGTTTTTATTTCACGTTATTCATAATTATTGAAAAAAAAATCCAAAAATATATTAATGTGTTTTTATTAATTTTATATTTTATCTAATTTTATGTTGATTTTATCTTATATAAAATTACAAAAAATCACAAAATACAAAAATACGATATTTTATTATCTATAGAGTATCTCCAAAAATATTTTTTTATACAGATGGCCTCTTTTGATTTTAGATGTTTCATGAAAGTTATAGATCTCACCGAGACGAACAACTTTCATGTTGATCACTTTTTTGATTTGACTTCATTTACTCTTTCTTTCATTTTCTTATTTAAATTTTATATTTACTTTTACTTTTATTTATTTAATCCTTTATTTTATTTTATTTTTATGTTACTTTATTTATTTATTTTTATTTTTTCTTTACCTTTTTAATTTTCCTCTCTCCCTCTCTTCTTTCTCTCTCATTTATCTTCTCATTTTCTCTCACGTGCCCAACACGTGACCCGCCACCCCTTCCCTTTCCCCTTATTGCAACGATCGACCACCTTGGCCCTCTAGCTCCTGTAATGACCCTCCACCTCCTCCGACTGTTACAACCCCTGACCCACCACCTCCTTCCTAAAAAACACACCCTTTGATCTTCATCGTCATCCACCGCTCTTCGAGCCTTGAGCCCTAAACGAGAGAGAGAGGCTCTGGCAATGCGACACTCCTTATACCTACAACGAGATCCAGTTGCTTGCGCGGCTGTCGTAAGCCTCCCAACTCACCTGAGCTCGGCCCTTGTGCGAGGGCCTCGAGCGAAGATCCATACATGTATCTTCTTCTTCTCACTTTTTTCTCCCTCCTCCGTTTTCCCTCTACTTCTTCTCTGTTATGTATCATCACCTTCACCCTTGATTCGCTTTGCCTCCTTCATCGCCATCTTCGCTCGCACTCATCTCTTTCACCCTCACCGCCACCTTACGCACCACCCTCGCCTCACGTTACCTCGCTCCTTTGCACGCCGGCCCGCAACCTCCGCCATCGAGCTACACCTTCGATTGCAGCACACTACAACTTGCCATTCGCATGCCAACCACAACTCTTCTTAGAGCAGCTACACCTGCACTTCCATCCACCACGCCTCCAACGGCTTTGGCCGGTGCACCGCTCGACCATTGTGCCTACATAGGCACACCACCGCATCTATTCCTCAACGATTGCTCTGTTACTTGAATCTTCTGCACTACTATCAACCACAATAGTATGGCATCGATCGCCCTTGGGGTGTCTACGCCACCGCTCGTCACCCTTCAACCGACCGCGACATGCCCCGTACCACTCCTGTCCACCCTTCTGTGCACTGATGACACGTCTAGTGACTAGGGTTAAATAAGAAAATAATCCGAGGTCATTGTAACCCCAAATCTCTAAGCACAGTCAATGAGAAAATAAAACCACTCAAAGAGAAATCAATCAATCAAAGCATGTAAGCGGTTTGTTATTTTTATTTACATAGTATAGCCACTAGGGTCGAACATAAGGAGCACGATTAAAGGATTAAGTAGTAAAATTTCAGAGATAAAATATTTTTAGTGGTTTTTAATTTTTTAAACTTTTAATTTTTGAATAAAGGCAAGCAAGCACAAAATAAAGAAAACGAGCACAATAATCCTTTTGAATTTTTTAATAAGGCTAAAAACGCTCAAAAAATAAAACTAAAAATATTTTTGGATTTCATGGGTTTTAAATTGTTTTTGATAATTTTTATGAATTTTTTAAATATTTTTGTGATTTTATAAAAATCAAACAAAGCTAAAAACTCTAAACAGTGCATAGTTAGGATCAAATAGCAAATTAAAAAAATCTGAAGTGCCCTAAAGTCGTGATTAACAATTTATGCTACAATACAGATAAAAAGCTACAAACAGGAACTGGAAATGGAATTTTATTTGTTTTTTTTTTATAAAATTTTGGTTGTTTTGTAATTTTTAAGTGTTTTATAGTGAATTTTCAAAAAAATAGAACTGGAGATAAAACATGCAAAACGACACAAACAGAATTTTTTATACAATTTTTTAAACATTTTTTGATTTTTTATAATTTTTAAGGTAATTAGGAATAATTTTTGGGCTTTATAAATTTTCAATAATAGAAAATGCAATCAAATTAATCCAACAAAATCACATTAAAAATTATACCCAAGCATGAACTAATCGTGATTTTTAGGTGTTTTTTCAAATTAATTGGTATTTATTAAGTCCTAAACAAAGTATGCAATTAATTACAGTTCACAGGGACCTCTTTGTAAAAACTTTAAGTTTCCGGACCAATTAGACAACACTCAGGAAATGCACATGCTCGATACTACAAAAATCCCAATCAATTCACGTACATGCTCAATATCCAACGCATAGGGGTTTAAATGCAATTTTAAAAAATTAACATTCATTCAATATCAACAGGTATGTCCAAGATAGAAAATGCAAGAAACCTAAAATACACATGAATACACACATGATTCAAACTCAAGAGAACTAAAGTCAAAATATGACAAAGTATGAGGTCCAAACTGTAAATATGATTAACTACAACATTTATTTAATGGACTAAAGAAAAATAACGAAACTTGCAAGGGAAAATATGCAATATACCTTGAGGACACATGGCATGTGCACACGAGAGGGTGGCAATGGACGAGTTTGATATTCCCTGGGAAAAGTATCTGACAACTCAGGAAGGTGGCGTAGGCGTATGGTTTGGATCAACCATCACTGAGCACATCTGACGGTTCTGAAAAAGGGAGTGACGTGCGACTGAAATCTAAACTGGCAGGCTGCATCAGATCCGATAATAAAAAGGAATGCTGGACGAACTCACCCCAGACGAACATTGTCAGAGTGATGCTGGAGATCCGATGCAATGATGAAGATATCAAGGCATCCAACACGATCGTAGAGGAGTTGCGCTTCAAATGACTGGGTTTGATGAGATGAATGGATAACGTATGAGTGAGACGAAGGTGGGCATCGAGGAGCCACTCCGTTTGAGCAGAAGATGCTCCAAATGACTGTCAACGAGCCTCCAGACTTACAGGGAATACTCAAGGCTCGAAGACCAAGCTTTGGTCGGAGTTATTGTACAAGGAATGAAAAGGAAGCTGTTCGATCTCTGACGTGCACAAGAGAAGGAGACGTGGGCCTAATCTTGTTCGGATGGAAGAGTCTTAGGAGTATCAGGTGGAATGAGAAGATGCATGGTGAGTCGAGGGCTTGTTTGGAATGGATGGGAGTGGGCAGAGGTTTTTCGGTTGCGGTGGCCAAAGCCAAAACGACAAAGGGTGGCAAATGATCGGAATCGAATCGAACAATGAAATAGAAAGGGAATGGAGGGTACCGGAGTGGTCTACGATGATGGTCAAAGTGCTGCAAACATGGAGGCAGGGTCCTGGCCTCGATCTACTCCGATGGGCAAGAGAGTCTATACGCGGCGATCGTCTCCGGCCATGTTGGTGAGCTGTGGTCGTTAAGACACCAACCTTCGCTCCAAGAGCTCCTTCGGCTGCTGTCACTCAGCTGTAGGTATCTATGGGGGACGAAAGAGGTGAGGTGCATGCTACCGAGCGTAAGAGACAGAAAAGGTATTTTATAGGTGAGACAAGGGTCCAAGAAGATCGGAGGCATACACGGAACCCTGGGCAGATCTGGTCGTGCCGAGGGATACACGAGGATCATGGAGGTCGGAGCTGCAATTGGGCGCAGGAATCAAAAGCAGGAGGAGGTTGGGTTCAGGCGTGAAAATTCGGAGAAAATTCTTCAAAAAAAAGTAATTCGACCCGACCCGGTCTGGAAGGGACATTGATCGAGGTCAACAATCCTAGTTGGACCAATTAGAATCAAGAATTTATAAAATTTAAAGAAAATAGAATTAAAAATCACAATTAAATTTAAAATTAAAAATGTATAAAATGGAAAGTGTTTATTATTTTTAAAACTATTTTTTGTGATTTTTAATTATTTTTAATCGAAATAAAATAAGGTATATACAATATATAATATTATATACAGGTATAATATACCTATGTATTATGTACACACATTTTTATTTTATTATTTATATAAAAATATATTTATTTTTAATTTTATTTATTTAAAACATGATCTTAGGAGTATAAAATAATTTTTATTTTTTTATAAATTATTTTTATGTATAAATAAATAATGAGTGTAATGTGCATGTGTGTATTTTATAAAACTGTTGGATGATTTTATTTAAATTTTTCTTTTATTTTTGTTATTTTTATTTTATTTTTCTATTATTTCTAATGTTCGATACAAGAGTGTAAAGGAATAAAATGATTTTATTTTATCAATAATTAAATAAATGATATGTACAAGTATACTGATATGTTCAATACACAGTGTACCGTTATTTCTCTCTACTTATTTTGTTTGCGATCTAGTCAAGACTTGACCTTCTCTTGGGATTTGGGTCACTTTGTATTTATTATAAATACATCATTCTTTTTCTTTTCTCTTTATTCTTTATTTTACACAAAAATACAAGCTAATTATGTATTATTAACAACGGTACACAGATTGCTAGGTTATTATATTTACAAGTATTTACATATGTATTTTCTAAAAAGAAGAGCTAAAATAAAAGATTAAAAAATGAGAATAGTAGATTCATCAACCCCCTATACTTAACCTTTGCTAATCCTTTAGCAAACACTTATTTGAAAAAGAAGTTAAAACAAAAAGAAAAAGAGAAGAAAATGAACAAATATTGATTATTAAACCGATCTTCATTAAATTGAAGTATGGAGCTCAGTCGGACCTTTGGATTATTAGTTTGGTGGAACCTTATTGGAACATAGGTTTAAGACTCAACAGTCTTTAAGTTCCACAATTCTATGGTCATGACTCCTTAATAAATCAGGTCAGAACATGTCTACATACACAAACTCTAATGACTATGCATCTTTCCTTGTATTGTGTAAGTGATATGTAGCTCCCCACCTCAGAAATGACAAAGAAAAACCTCCCTCAACAAGTAACTCTAATTCCCCAATCTAGCAGCTCTTTCCTCGAGGAGACGGGTTTTCCCTTCTAAGTTCAAGTTCAACTAGCTCAAAAAGAGGGGGAAGAAGAGAATGGACCGTGACCAGTGTAGCCACGTATCCTTGGGAGCTCAACCAATGTAGCTAAGTCTCCCACTGCATAATTCATGAGATGAGAAGGTGTAATACATAAGCTTTTCTTTATTGACTATATATACTCCGACATGCATTTTATTTTCAATCAGGCATGTTCAATTTTTTGGAGTTTTTCTTGATTTTGCACCTTTTTTTGATGTGCATATGTACAACATATCTACATGGTGCAGCATATACATAAGGAGTTTTTCTTCTTGAGCCAATAGACTATACCTCTTCTGAAGCATTATTGAAACCCACAACTATTATATTTAGACCTCAACACCACTAGACCAGGTCGAGGTGCACATCCCTCCCTAAAGGAAGGCGAGAGATTCTGCCTAGAAGAACCACCCTCGTATGCTACCCCAAGCCAAAGAATTCTGCCTCCTCATCACCTCATCCGTGTTGAGCTATGTGTAATGTATGTGTCCAAGTCAAGCCATTGTATCTGAGAGTCATGCATGCATTGTTAAGTGTTCTACTTAGGCTCATTAAGATGACATGTGATCATGCCTAGTGGACTCAAAGAATTAAGCACTAATGTACCTGCAAAGTCTTAAACCCAAATCCTATAAGCTTCTTCTGAAGTTAAGTGGATTGAGGTCTTAACCAAGGTCTATTTTCAATTTAATTCCAGACTAGTTTAAATGTCAACTATAATTCAGGAGAATATACAAGCAAGAATGTACAAAATTTTTTTTGAAAACTTTATGCAAAAATATGCAAATTTTTATGAAAATTTTTTAAATGCAAGGAAGAAGGAAAAGTTTTGCAAAATATTTAAAAACATTTAGAAACAAAATTTTAAATCCTTTATTTTCAAACATTTTCAAAATTTTGTACTATATACATAATTTTGATACAAAAATATTTACAAAAATTACAATCAACACATTTTTACAAACATTTATACAACAATAGTTTTTACAAACATGTTTTTATACAAGAAAAAATTTTAAAATTTTTGTGATTTTTAGTTTTTGTGATTTTTGATCATTTTATTTATATACAAAGTAATCAAAGTACAAGTTATGCCTAAAGTATATATACAATATATACGACACCCCCTATACTTTGCTCGAACGATGTCCTCAGAGTTATCAACGAGCGATGGAAGGAAGACATAACTCATGCTGAGTATTAGGAAGTGAAAAGAATGCTATACTACAATGACGAATAAAATAATGTAATGAATAGAGGTCGATGATCCCCATATACTTAGGATCAAACAATCCGAAGTATAAAAGGCTGTATACAAGGGGGAAACTGAGGGATAGGATGTACATGGTCTACCTCCCCTATACTTAGGGTAAAATATCCTTAGGTATAGGTAACAAAACAGAGGTAAAAAGAATCAAATGAATACTCACATGTCTAATACCCCCCCATACTTAGGGTAAAATGCACCCTAAGTATAACATGATCATAAGATGAAGATGGGGTATTAGACAAAAGAATGAATGATATGGACAACCAGATCTATACAACTGAGAAGTAGACGTGAAAATCAGGCATGAGATGCAAACGATGTGAGTCAAAGACCACATCTCATGCAAAATGAATAGGGGCAACATCAACAATATGCGGATCATTGATCAAGATATGGCTTCAGGCGCTGAATGTTAATCCAAAAGGTAGAATAAGATGATAACTCAGATATGTCGATGCTTCCATTGTCGTGCACCTTTCTGACCAAGTATGGTCTCTTCCATTTGCTTTGTAACTTCTCTGGAAATAATCTCAACCTAGCATCAAATAACCATACTCTCTGGTTCGACTCAAACTGTTTATGTCTTATATGAGAATCATGCCATATCTCCACTCTCTCCTTATATTGTAGGCTACTTGAAAAGGTTGTATCTCTCAACTCCTACAGTGCTGCCAACTCTGCTTTCCTCTGATCTCCTACACTCTTGGGGTCTAATAGTATCTCAGTGACTGCCCAAAGTAACTTGTTCTTGATTTTCAAGGGTAAATGACATGGCTTGCCATAAATGAGATGAAAGGGAGATGTACCCGAAAGTGTCTTGAAGGAGGTCCGGTAGGCCCACAAGACCGAGTCCAAAAGCTGTGACCAATCCTTTTGGCCTGGGCAGACAACCTTCTGCAATATCGCTTGATCTCCCTGTTCGATACTTCAGCAAGACCATTGGTCCGAGGGTGATATGGAGTGGCAACTCGATGGTCAATGTTGAACTTGTTAGCAAAGTCTCTTATCTTGTCATTGACAAAGTGAGTTTCCCCATCAAATATCAAAACTCTAGTTACCCCGAACCATGAAATGATATTTTTCCTAAAAAATCTGCATACGATTTTAGCATCTGCGGTTCGGGCGGGGATGGCCTCAACCCAATGACTCACATAATCATCAACAAGTAGAATGTAATCGAATACCTTACTCTTAGGGGATGGACCCATGAAATCGATGCCCCATGCATCAAAAACCTCACAGAAGTGAATGTGCAACATCAATATCATATCACGCTGTCGACAAGTGCCCATCCTTTGACAGTCAGTACACCTCCTCATGAATTCATCAGAATCCTTGAAGAGGGTAGGCAACCATAGGCCGGATTGGAGCACTTTCTGTGTTGTCCTCCTCCCAGAATGATGTCCTCCTGCCTCAAGCTTGTGGTAGTATGTGAGGATTCTATGGTGATTGATGAACCTCATATTCATCATGCTAAAATTGGTCAATTATGCTCCGTTCTCCAAAATTCACATGAATTTAATCAATAATAGAGAATCATTAGCATACATACATGTGTAAATAATATTTGCATTTCATCATGCATTATTGCATTAAAAATTCCAATTGTAAATTAGCCCAAAAAGTCGCTAACTTCTTATATTTTTAATTAATTCATCTTAACTCCGATTGACCCCAAATCACCTCCATTGTGTAGATATTACTAACAATATTAAATATAAAATATTACTAACTCAAATAAGTGTCAAATAATCCCAAAGTCTGATTTCATATCTGACGGACTAAAATGATCATATCTCCCTCATACAGTGTTCGATTTTGGTCTACTCACTTTTAAAGTACTCCATTTTTAAATACCTTCAAAACAAGACCAATTTCGTAGAATTCAGAGCTCATATGTGAAAGTTGGGTTTTAGGCCTCTTTTGCGCATTTTAACTTTATGCTAATTTAGACCTAAGTTTTTATGTACATAATTAACCCTTTAATTTTATTTCTTCTTCATTTGTGTTCTTTGATGAGAGTTTTAATAAGCAACATAAAAATCCAAATCTAGATTAAAACTGAAATCAAAGAAGACCGTGTCCAAGTGTTCGTTGGGAGTCTGTACAAAAATCCTGTATTTCACACTTCTATTTTATTTTCTTATTTCTTTATTTATTAAAAATCCAAAAAATAAGTTTAGTGTGTAATTAATTTATTTGTATTTATAATATTTTTTCTAGATTTTTATCCTATTTTCAAACCACTAAAAAATTACAAAACTCCAAAAAGCCAGTTTTCTATACACCTGGAGAATCACTCCAAAAATACCACTTCACACAAATGACCTCTTTTGCTCCGGGTCCTTCATGAAAGTTGTATATCTCGTTGAGACAAACCACTTTCGTGAAGGAAATTTTCAAATCCGAGGTCTCCTATTTCTTTTCTATTTTATTTCCTTTTTTAATTTTGAAATTTTTTGGGGTGCCACGTGGCAACCCCTGGGCGTGCCACGTGTCACCCCACCTCATCCCTCTCTCATCTCTCTTCCTCGGTTCACATGCCTAGCACATGACCCCTTTCTCTTCCCCAACCGTTCACCTCCCCTTGCAGCCATGAAGTCTCCGCCATGCACAACCCATGGCCGTTACACGCCGCCCCTCATCATCTGCTCCAGCCGTTCACTTCCTCCTTGCGTAACGTGTGTTAACCCCCCTATAAAGCTGCTCCCCTCGTCAGAGTTGTTCCCCATCCACCATTGCTCCAGCTTGGCCGGTGACAACGACCTAACACTACTCACCTCGGCGTGATCCGAAGGTTATCCTTCGAGGTCTCGCTCGCTGGCCATCTGAGGCGATCACCTGGAAGTGAGCTTTTGCTCCTCCAACTTTTGGTGAACCCCCCCTTTTTACAACCTTCTTCCTGTTCGTAACAACTCCACCTCCAGAACAACTCCGTCGCAGCCCTCGACATCGACCACCTCCACCGGCCGAGCTTCGCCATGCCAGTGTCATCCCTCGACGACCACCGCAGCTCCGCCTCGACCACTCCGAAGCCTCCAACGCCTCGCTGTTACCTTCCAGTCTTCGCCTCTGCCTTGGGCGACGACCCGCCGCAGGAGGATCACTGTACCATCGTATCCTCTTTATTGCCCTCCACCTCACACGAGCCTCATCCTCTGCCCTCCACGCAGAGGCACCGCCAATGCTCCAGGCTCCGTTGGTCGTGTGTCGACCGGTCGAAGCTCCAATTGTCACCTCGCCCGCACCACCGCCTCCTTCGGCCGCCCGCGCCAGCGCCTCCCTCTGCCGTTAGATCCGAGCATTAGACCTTGATCTAACAGACCTCGAACCGTCATGTCAATATCCCCAAGCCTCGAGGCTCGGGCCGACCGAGCCTGTGGTTCGGGACGCCGAACCACAGCCTCCGATCCGAACCTAAGATTCGTAGCCAAGGGCTTCCTGAGCTTGAGGCCCGGCATCCGAGCCTCCGCTCCAGTTCCCGAGCCTCCGTCTCAGCCACCCGAACCTCCAACCGTCGCCATGTGTCACCCCGGCCGTGTGCTGTGGACAAATTGCACCGACGCCCCTGCAGTTTCATGAATTTACAAATATACCCTGTCAGGGGTAAATTACAGAGGGGCCCCTCCAACTTTTCAAAATTGCAGATAAGCCCCTCCAGGGACCTTTTGAAAGGAAAAAACTTTATTTTATTTACATTTTAGGCCATGCAAATTCATTTTAGCATATCTTTCTCATATGAACTCCATTTTTAGCATATAATAAGTCATTTTAAAGCTCTACCACATAGCATAGTTTGTGGACAGATCTGAGGTTATCTATTAATAGTTATTATTTAAGGATCCCTGTTGACATATGCCAACTAATTTTGACATATTTGTGCTTGAGAAATTAATGACATTTTTTGCAGGAATTTGGATAAGGATTTTGATTAGATTAACTTCTTGTGATCTTTGTTGATTATTTTGAATAGTTTAATTTTTACAAGGGATTTATTTAAGATTTATTCCTCTAAGATTATCGTCGACTATTCGAGGACTTGAATCAAAGAAATTTGGAGGCCGGATATTTTGCTTCAAATTATTTTGAGTATCAATTGATTTATTTACCTGAAGCATTGAGTTAGTTTGAATATCTTTTGAGTTCAATCCTTTTTGAAGGTTTAACACGTTTAAAATCACAGATCCTGGGTATAATCTTCTTTGTTTATCTTCTTTGTATTGCATCTTCATCATTGCATTGTATTATATTTTCCCAACAAAAAAATTAATTAGACATTAATTAATTATTTAATTTATTTTAAAACCACGCAACTAAGAATCACCGTTCCCTGTGTTCGACCTTGGTAGACTTGCCAAGTAAAAATATTCCATAACATTCAAAGATTGTGGTTTTTGTTGAATCGTTTTTTGCCTCCTATACTATAATTATCGATTATTAAAGAGGCAGATTTCGTGTTCATCAGTGATCCTCCTAAGGAGTACACCGATGCCCTACACTATCTCCCCCCTTCATGATAAAGGGTAGGATCCTTTCAATGGTACGACTTAGGCTTCGCTAGGAAAGTCTCAAGTCACTATATGGGTCAACCTTGTGGAACTTTCTTGGCGACAAGATAGTTCACAATGTAGGCGTACCATGGAAGTGAGGTGATAGCAAGGATCACCTCATCTAGGAAGGTCTTTGTAATAGGTGCGATATGATCTGAATCCTCAAGGTTCTCTAATCAGGAGAAGTGATCTGCCACCACATTCTTGACTCTAGGCTTGTCCTTAATCTCAATATCAAACTCCTAGAGTAGAAGGATCCACCTGGTCAATCTGTCTTTGGCATCAAGAACTCAGGTTCTCTAATCAATCAAGGGTCGTTGCGACCCGGATCTCGCAGATCGAACTCAACAAGAAAAAGAGACCACCAAATAAGACTAATCAGTCAAAAATCAAATAAGCAGTCTTGCTATTTATTTAACCTAGTATAGAGACCAGGGTCGAACTCAAAGAGCACGAATTAGCCAAGTGGCCTATGAAGTAGTCGAAAAAATGAAATAAAAAGATAAAATATTTTTGGTGGATTTTATGTATTTTTAAATTTTTTGTGTTTTTTAATTACGAAAGAAATATGAAAAGAAGGCAAAACACACACAAACCTCAATTTATTAAACTCTCAAAAATTGCTCAGAAAATTCAAGTAAAATTGTTTTTATGTTTTATAGGTTTTTAAGTGTTTTTGGCAATTTTTGAAAGATTTGTGATTTTTATTGATTTTATAAAAATGGAAAAAGCTGAAAATCAAAATCAATGTACAGCCAAATTTGAAAGGCTAATTAAAAATAGATAATTAGCCTCTAAAAATCTGGAGACAATTTTTATGAATACTTGAAATAAAAACTAAGCTACAGAAATAGAAATTGCATTTTTTTAAATTTGTTAAAATTTTTAATGATTTTTATAAGATTTTTAAGGTTTTGTGATTTTTAGGTGTTTTAGAAATCCAAATTCAACCAAAATTGGATTGAATCTAAAAGACACTAAAAGAAACAGAAAGTTATTTCTTTTAGAATTTTTGAAAGGTTTTTTATATTTTTAGTTGATTTTTCAATTCAAATAGTAATAAAAATGCGTGTTTCTGAATTTTAAAATATCAAAACAACTCAAAAATGTCCCAAAAATTTAGTGAAATTTTTACACAGTGGCATGAGCCACGTATCCAAATTTCACTTGAGTTAGAACTAATTTGATATTTTATTCAACCAATAGAGGACACACAACGCACATGGACCAAAGTGCAATGAAACAAAGTTCTAGGGCCAAATATATAACACGTATAAAAAACTATAAGGGCATCGATGCAAAATTCACATCAATTCAGCACATGTTTTATCAACCATGCACATGGGTATTTCTATAATATTCAAAACATAAAATGCGATTCAGAACATCCAAAAACCCCAGCCCAAATAATGTAAAAAGCCCAAAGTATCACGCGGCAAGCACGTGGTTCACAATCAAAGGGACGAAACTGTCATTCCTATTTATAAAGATTCAAATCATAACATCCAGAAACACAAGCCCTTTACATGCAATTTACCCAAAACTCACGTGTCGAAGCACGTGTTCCATACAAACAAGGGCTAAATCGCAAATATGATAAAGTATAAGGTCCTTAGTGTAATTTTTCAGGACTAAACTATAAAGCAAAAAGAACATGGACTTAAGTGATATTACCCCATAATTACGATCCACGGCTGATGGCGAGCCACGTGTAAGATCCGACGACTGAGACGCGCGGGTACCCCTTCGCGATGGACGCTCGAGATCAGCCCCTCAGGTGATCGGACGGCTGAGTCCTCTCCAAAGATGAATGCTTGTGATAGACCTGGAGCGAGGTGCTCGATCTGACGGCTCCGGAGGATCCTCGAAGAACCAGTCGCCGGCGAGTTTCGCCGGCCCAATGCGTACGCAGGGGACCTCCTCAAGTGCTACGGAGGTGGGTGAATCGATGAGGAAACTCGTCCGCAGCAGTGGGTGTGCTCAGATGGGACCGGAGGCGTCGGAGGAACTTAGGCGACGGGGAGGAGCAGGAGCACCTGTGCCTGAATGATTGGACCCCCAGATGGGGTCCTACTTCGATGAAACCTGCACAGAAAGAATGCTGGGTCAAGGGCAAAGTTCCTCGACCCGGTTATGGGCGAAGTGGGTGAACAGGTGGGTCGAGGCGTGGTCCTCCGGTGAGTGGCAGTGGAGGAGGACCTAACTCCTGGTTCCGGGGTGAACCAGGATGATCGGAGATGCGGAGAATGTGGGGCGAAGTCTCATGAAGATGATACGATGGTCGGATGGGAAGATGGTCGATCGGAGCGGGGTGAATCGACCAGCAAAGGCCAGAGGCGTAAAATCAAAGAATGAAGATTAAGGCTAATCTAAGGGATAACAAGGTCACCTGATGGTTGGACGCGTCTGTGGGGGAGCTGCGGAGTCTCCTAGGGTCCTTGCCTTAATGGAGCGACGCCTCCAGAGGCTCGTGCTCGCCGGTGGCGGAGCTCGACAGTGTTGACCGCCGGACCTGGGGCTAGGGCGCCTCAATCCTCGCAACATCACCTCCCAAAGCTTGCTGTCACTCAAGGAACGAAGGTGGAGGTCCTGGAAGTTGAAGACAGTGGCCGAAGGTGCGTGAAATGGCGGAAGGAGGCGATGCTATATAGTGGTAGGGGTCCGACAAGAAGAAGATCGGGCGCGCAATCCGATGCTCGGATCCCTAAGAAAAATAGCGGGCGTGGATCATGGATGTATAATGGGTAATCTGGGCTCGGGGTTTAAGGAAATGGGAGGCGGATCACATCTAGAAAATTGGGTGAAATCGGGTCAAGACACGGATCTGCAAGGGTGTGGTCCTGGGGGGAGAGTTGACCGGGGGTCAACAATCCCCCGTGGACCAATGGGAAAAAAGCATTGGAAAAAGATTTGGAAAATCAAAATAAAATAGAAAATGACTTTATTTAAAAATATTTACAAAATAACAAATGTTTATTTATTTTGAAAGAATTTTTTAGTGATTTTTATTTATTTTTTTGAAAAATAAATTATGTATTTACATTATATTATTGTTATATACAGGTATATATACACATGTATTTTTGGATTTTATTTTTATTATTTTATTTATGTGCAATTATTCCAATTTTATATTTTATTTAATGGAATATAAAAATATTTTTATTAATTATTTACAAGGGTGAAATAAATACATCTTTTATTATATATATATGGTATATGTTTACTGGTGAGAGAGAAATTATTTATTTTATTTTTCTTTTATTTTTCCCATTTTTAATTTATTTTTATAAATATATACACAACATGGGGAACACATAAATTTTTTTATTTTAAGAAAATAAAATATTTATACTAAGAGGGGTATATGTGCAAAATTGAGTCACCCTATCTCTCTCTACTTGTTTTATTTTGCGGTCAAGCACATATTGAACCCTCCCTTGGGTTCGGGTCACTCAATATTTATTCTAAATATTTGCCTCTTTTTTTATTCCTTTATTTTTGTGCAAAAAACATGCTAATTATGGCGATTTACATGGATCATGCATTTTGACAACTTATTGTATTTACAAATATTTACATGGTATTTTACCAAGGTTTCTAGCTAAAATAAAGGAATAAAGAGTGACGAATGGTCGTCACATCCTTCTTTGCCATGAGGTATCGGATGACGGTGCGGTCTGTAAAAATAGTCACTCTAGATCCAAGAATATATGATATGAACTTATCCAAAGCAAAGACTAGGGCTAGAATCTCTTTCTCAGTCACTATATACTTTCGCTGAGCGGCATCCAAAGTCCGACTAGTGTAGTGTATGGCAAAAGGCAATCCATCCCTCCTCTGTCCTAGCACAACCCCTATGGAAAAATCAGAAGCATCTGTCGTGATCTCAAATGAGAGAGACCAATCGGGTGGCTGAAGGATAGAAGCCTCGACAACCAATCCCTGGAGAGTCTCAAACGATGCTAGACACTTATCGTCTACAATGAACTCGGTGTTTTTCGTCAGCAGATCAGTATGCGGTCGGACAATACTACTGAAATCCTGAATGAATCATCGATATAAACTAACATGCCCCGGAAAAGACCGCAACTTACGCAAATTGGGTAGTGGATTGAGTTTCCTAATGATATCCACCTTGGCCGGATCGACCTCCATACCCTATTGGAGATGATATGGTCAAGCACCATCCCCTGAGTCACCATGAAGTGACTCTTCTCCCAAGATAATACAAGATGGACCTCTATGCAACGCTAAAGTATACAGTCTAGGCAGTCAAGACATGCATAGAACCCATCGCTGTAGATCGAGAAGTCATCCACGAAGACCTCCAAACAGTCATCCACCATGTCTGAGAAGATGGAAAGCATGCACCTTTGGAATGTAGCTGGGGCATTACATAAACCAAAGGGCATCCATCTAAAATAATATGTCCCAAACAAACATGTGAATATCGTTTTCTCCTGGTCTTTAGGTGCTATGGCCACCTGATTGTATCTGGAGTACCCGTCAAGGAAATAATAGTGACTCTTCCCAACTAGCCTCTCAATGATCTGATCAATAAATGGTATTGGGAAATGATCCTTCTTGGTGGCCTTATTCGATCGTCTGTAGTCCACATAGACCCTCCAAGAAGTGGGTACCCGGGTAGCTATCTCCTCTTCAAACTTTCTCACGACTGTAATTATACCCGTCTTCTTGGATACCACATGTAAAGGACTAACCCACTTGGAGTCATAGATGGGTATATAAAATCATCTCTCCACTACTTCAATATTTTCTTCATGACCACTTCTCGAAAATTCAGGTTCAGCCATTGCTGGAACTCAGACGATGACTTGGCATCCTCCTTAAGATAGATGTGGTGGGAGGACATGGCCGGACTTATCCCCTGGAGATCATCTATGCTCCATCCAATCTCCTTGCAGTTTCTTTCAAAAACCTCCATGAAACGAGATTCTCGATCTCCAGTCAAATACGTTGAGATAATGACTAGGAACATATCTGGCTCAGCTGTAAGAAATATGTACTTCATATTCTGCGGCAAGGTCTTTAGTTCTGGACAAGTGGGAGCTAGCAAATCTGGCTTCTGAAAAGTCTGAGTGAAGGCTGCCAGATCTGCATGGGAGAACTCTCGCTGCATCTGTGAATCCGATGAAGACGACCCTACTGGTGTATCTATCATCTGAGTTGGCTCGCTCTCCACCCTAGCTGTTTGCTCTGAGGAATCAAACATGGTAAATAATCATCAAAATCATCCTAATCAATGCCTGAATCTGAGGGATCTGAATTGGAAGAACATGAAATATAATCTGCTTCACTATCCTGATCATGATCATCAACTTCAAATGTGTCCAGTGTTAAGGTTGTGCTATCCAAACTCTCGTCTGCCATAATATGTAAATCTACAATATTTGAAGGCGTGACAAGGGCTCGTGCTGATGGGTCTGACCATACTGCCTCATCATCTGTGATCACAAAGTCACACTCCTGGTGAACATCTCAATTTGAATTTGTCATCTGCTCTGAATCACTAGACTACTCAAAGCAGGTTGAATCTCTCGCTCTGATCTCCTTGGTCGTCTCTATTTGTACACTTTCGCCCTCAAAGCGAAAGTATACCTTCCCGCTACCATGATCGGACACCGCCTTGGTTGTGGCTAAGAATGGGCATCCTAAGATGATGGGAGTATCAATCATAGACTCAGGGATCTCCTTGTCCAATACAACAAGTCCACATGGAATTTCAGGCCTTGAATTATGACAACCACGTCCTTCAATGACCCCTTCGGCATCTTAGTAGATCTATTAGCAAACTCAAGGACTTTCCTGCTGTATCGAAGAGGGCCAAATTAGAATCGGTCGAGTAAGGCTACCGGAATAAGGTTAATAGAAGGGCCACTGTACAATAGGGTACGATAAAACCACTACTCAAGGATATGACATCTGACATATGGAGCTCCTGCATCAGGTCTCTTGGCTAGCAACCGTTTCTGAATGGCAAAGCAAGTGGCACGAGTAAGCACATCATTCTCTGCATTGTGGTTCCTCTTCTTCCTGTGGATGGTGGTCTTCTCTCTCAAGATCTTCTGGAAGAGGGGAATGTGCTCTAGTGCCTCCTGTAGAGTCAACAGTATCTGGAATCGAACAATCATCTGTTGGGTGAACTCTAATTGGTGAATTTCTTTGTATTTTCTTTTTTGGTCCTCTTTTTTAAGTAGAGTGCTTGAGGGAAGGGGATGAATTGAACCTCTCTAAAGATATAAGGGTCAGGAATGAGTTCCTGAGCATGTAGTAGACTAGAATCCATACCAATATCATCATGCAACACAGATGGACTCACAGGAGATATAGAAACCTTTGCTTTATTCATATTTATGTTCTTTTCTATTTTTTCAATTTTTGATTTTTCTATCATGAGATACAAAGTGAGGTAACACAACTGAAGGAGAATTGGTGGAATCAGTACCACCCGACTGCATCTGATCTTACAACATCAACACCGCACTCTGGCTCAGCAACTGGAATACTGGTGGCCTCAGCACCATCATCTGCATCTGGAATCACGACAGTCTTAGTACCGTCAGCTGGATTATCATCCTTGGTGGCTTTAGCACCACTATCACCATCATCATGAGCGACATCAACACCTCTACCATTCTTGTCTGGCTCCAGAATCTCTATGAGGTCACCGCTTAGATGAGGCCCAACCGATTGGCATCCTACCGCTCCTAAGTGTCACAAAATCATCATCAAACACATAGGAATATATATATATATATATATATATATATATATATATATATATATATGAGGTAAATGGGGCTGCCCCCAGGGAGTAGCCAACTTGACTACTCCCACCACTATTTTTCTCTCATTTTTTTATTTTTTTGGAAAATAAAAATTTGTATATTCATCATTATATCCCTCTCACATTCTATTAAAATTTCGTCAGAAACAGAGACTCCTACGGCCTCCATCCAAACATGGTCGATTTAAAAAATTCTGCGACCGTTAAAAAAATGACGTCTGGATGGAGGGCTTAGGAGTCTCTGTTTCTGACGAAATTTTAATAGAATGTGAGAGGGATATAATGATGAATATAAAAAATTTTATTTTCCAAAAAAATAAAAAAATGGGAGAAAAATATGGGTGGGATTAGCCAAGTTGGCTACTCCCTGGGGGCAGCCCCATTTTACCCTATATATATATATATCACCCAAAGTATCACTAGGAGTGGTGGTCTTTGTAAACTGTACCTGCTCAGATTTCCTCTTGAGGTTGTTCGGGTTTGGTTCGATCTGATAGGGTATGGCAGCCTTGACCTTGAGAATCTCCCTCATCTCCTATCGGAACTTATCCATCTCTCGTTGGAAGGATGCCAACTGGTCAGTAAGTAAGCGGGTGAGGTCATCAAGGGATGGGTTCTCATAGACAGATCCATGAGAACTAGATGGGTTTCCTCACTGGAAATGAGATTGAGATTGTTGCTGGAAATGAGGGGGAAGCTGGGCATATTAAGAATGAGGCTGCTGTGACTGCCTCCACTATTGTCCCTGGTATGAGGGACAAGGACCCAGCTGGTGCTGCTGGGAATACTGTTGGGAATGATGGGGCTGTTGTTGCTGGCTGCTCTGCCCTGCCTGAGCGAGAGGCTTCTGTTGGGAAGAGGTACCTCCAGTGGACCATCGGAAACTCGAGTGATCATGACGGATCCTAAGTTGCTGCTGGTACCGGTCGTACTGAATCCCATTGACTTCCATCAATGGCTCCTACTCAAAGTGTGGAGGGGGAGGACTGCTAGGGGCTGATCCAATCGGTAGACTACCATCTGAGTGTCCGCAAATGGTGGTGGTTGCTGGTAGTACTGGGGCGGTTGGACCTGTTCTGCCTGGATGTGGTGAATTTGGCAGTACACTATAGAAGGATGGGTAGAGTTGCTCCCTAGATCAGCCCGTGACCTGAGACGAGGCTGAGAAGTCGTCTGTGGCTCTTGGAGACACATTATATGAGTCTTCATGTCACTAAGTGTTTGTGCCAACTGATCAATCTAGTTTAGGCCTTGACACCGCTTCTTCTCTATGATCTCGATGCAGTCCAGCTTCTCGTTGATGATACCCACGTCAGCTGCTGAGGACTCAGCATGTGCTGCTGCTGATGAAGTAGAAGGACCCGCGTCGACACGTGCAATCTACTGATAAGACAAGACTTGTGGGAGGGGCTTCCCCTGAGTGTAGACCCTAGTCTGGGACATCACTGTGTAGTTTTCTTCCATCTCCTCATAGATGGCCCAGACTTGGTCCTCATCCTTGGCAAAATAGGACCCGAAACACGAGGCGTTAACTAGCCCCTACAACTTCGGTGTCAGCCCACAAAAGAAGCTCTGAACTACATTGTGCTTGGATATCTCGTGATGTGGACACCGATCGATGAGCTCTCTGAACCGATCCCAAGCCCCGTGAAACTGCACGTTTTAGATCATGGTGAAGTTGTTGATCACGACTCGCATTGCATTCATATGGCCGAGTGGATAGTACTTGTTCAAGTACTCCGTTCGGAGATGATCCCAGGTGGTGACATACCTCTCCAAATGTTTAAGATAGTAGGCTGATCTATCAACTAAGGAGAATGGGAAGGTGATCATCTTGATTGTGTACTCGTTCACGAATCTGTCGTGGACAATGCTGCATATCATCTCGAATTCATGCAGATGGAAGTGCGACTCCTCGGTGGCTAGCCCATGGAACTTGGGCAATAACTAGATGGTCTGGTGGCGAAGCTCGAAGTCGCCTAGGATCTCCGATAGTTGAATCCAACGGTGGGTATTTGTTGCACTGGGGTTGTGCAACTGCCTCATCGTGCATGGCTATCTCGTAGGCTCCTGTTGATCCTTGGGTTGTCTGTCTCCACTGCCCTCCTGGTGTGGTATCTCTCCAACGATAGATCTCTGTGGCTTTTCTCATCCGGCTCGCATCTGGGTCATCTCTCGTCGCACCTCGACCATAAATGTTCCCTAATCCTTGATCTGTAGCTGCATTATCTCCAAGGAGGTAAGAGTGTGGTGTTGATGGTAATCGGGTCAAGTACATATGTTGATCCCTATGGATGCTCATCGGTACGTCCCTCATTATTGGATATCTCTTGGGTCTCTGCAAAGGCTAAAGACCCCAACTCAGGTGCCGTCAAATGAACATATAACTGTTCTGGCCTCTGCTCTAGCACCTTAGGATTGGAAGAAGGGTTATTGTGGGGGAATAGGGTGGTCGTAAACTCAGGTTCAAAGAGCAGGTCTGAGATCTCTGAATCCGCCCTAGATGAATGGAGAGGGGTGCTTGAAAGCGGTGCTGCCAAAGGCAGCCTAAGGGACCTCCTTCCCATCATCTTGATATGGGGATTTATGAAGATGAGATCTGGAATGCAAACAAGATGTGAAATCGAAACCCCTTTTCACCTACTCAACACTCGAGCTAATGACCGTGAGAGATCGGACGTTAATCTTGTCAATTTTTATTAAGGTGACCAATCAATCTATTAGAGCGATTAAGCAAGCTATTGGGATCCTGATGCTCCCAGGAGACTGTCCCAATCTCATAGCTGGTTTTTCTTAGCCAGTATGGATTGTAGACCATTTACCATCTAAAGAATCTATGCACTATGCTAAAGAAGTCCCGGACCGATTACTGGCTACCCGATGAATTCCTCACTGGAGAACAACCAACCACAAGGCCAGTAGTCTGAAAGGAGTTCATGTATGACTCTACCTAATGTGCATGTCACTCTCTCACTGCAAATAAATGAACTAATGAGGGGGCAACTCTCCCTAAAACAAGAATTTTTCGATGAAGTGTATTTTAGGGTCAAGTTTGCATTAGCAGTCCCAATTTATTTGGTTTTCACTTTGTTAAGTATTTTTCAAAAATGAAACAACTTCTAACAAAATTTTCGATTTCCTTGGTTATTTTGAGTCCAACAAAAACTATGGAAGGAAGTTAAAATAGCCGATGCGAGATCAAATACAACGAGGCATGCAGAGATAGAAACGTGTACCTGACTCCAACACTCTGCATGTAGGGTAATCCGTGCATAAATATAAAGATAGAAAATAAACTATCTATATGATGCACGAGGAAATCGACCTTAGATGAGCAACTTCTATTACGTGAAGCACAATAGTTAGCTAATCAAATATACGACCAGAGTCTGATTTTGGGAGGCACTCAATGCCCACCACAATGGGTCCTGCCAGTGCTGTATGTGACTCCTAACTACACGTGGTCTAGTATCCCATCAAGCTAACCTTTTCATTCTTATTTAAGCTAAGTTCAATTACAATCTATGGGTACATATAAGCAATTAGGTGTAGGGCCTTTGCTAATTATGTCACAATTAACGAAAGTCCTAAATTTAAGGGCTAAAACCTCTTGAATCAAATAAAAAGAAAAACAATAAAAACAAAACTACAAAAAACCGCGGTGAAGTCCCCTAAGTACATCGATACTCGACGAAACAGACCACGAAGTCTAAGTATCCAAAGAGTATCTCAGAGTCTAAAATTATTATAATAATCAAATGTTTGCAAAAATAGCTATCTATCTACTATAACTAAGTCTTCTTGCTCCTCTCCTCCTTGGATGCGGGCTCCTCTAACAGGAAGCCGAAGCATCCCTCGGGCGGTTCCTTGCATGAACAGTAAAATAGAAGAGATGTCAGAAAAAGTTATAACAAATAGATCAGAAAATTAAGCAAAAATGAAGTAAGACTATAAAGTCGTGCTCCCCTACAACAACACCATTCTGATGACGCACCTAGCAAATAGGGTTAAGCAAGAAAATAATCCAAGGTCGTTGTGACCACAAATTGCTAAGCACTCACCAAGAAAATAAAACACTCAAAGAGAAATCAAACAATCAAAGCATGTAAGCGGTTCACTATTTTTATTTACCTTGTATAGCAACCAGGATCGAACACAAGGAGCGCGATTAAAGAACTAAATAGTCAAATTTCAGAGATAAAATATTTTTTAGTGGTTTTTAATTTTTCAAATTTTTAATTTTTGAATAAAGGCAAGCAAGCACAAAATAAAGAAAATAAGCATAATAATCTTTTTGGATTTTTTAATAAGACTAAAAATGCTCAGAAACAAAACTAATTTTTTTGGATTTCCTGGGGTTTAAAATGTTTTAGGTAATTTTTATGAATTTTTGAAATAGTTTTGTCATTTTATAAAAATCAAACAAGGTTAAAAACTTTAAACAATGCACAGCCAGGACTAAATTGCAAATTAAAAATATCTAAAGTACCCTAAGGTGCTGAACATCAATTTTTTGCTAAAATAAGATAAAAAGGTATGAAACTGATTTTTTTGGATTTTTCTTTGATTTTATATGATTTTTATAAGATTTTGGCTGTTGTGTAATTTTTAGGGTTTTTATAGTGAATTTTAAAACAAAATCAGAACTGGAGATAAAACATGGAAAAAGGAACTTACAAAAATTTTATAGAGTTTTTAAAACATTTTTCGAATTTTTATAATTTTTTAAAGGAAAACATGGATATTTTTGGGGTTTTTTGAATTTTCAAAAATAGAAAATGCAATCAAATTAATTCAACAAAATCACATTAAAAACTAGACCCTAATAGGAGCAAATCATTTTTTCTTGGTGACTTTTTGAATTAATTTAATATTTATTAAGTTACAATCAAAGCATGCAATTAATCATGGTTCACAGGGATCTCTTTGTAAAAACTTTATGTTTTTGGACCAATTAGACAATACTCAGGAAAAGCACAGGGTCGATAATGTAAAAATCCCAATCAATTCATGCATATGCTCAATTCTAACGCACATGGATATAAATGCAATTCTAAAAAGTTAACATTCATTCAATAATAGCATATAAGTCCAGGATAGAAAATGCAAATAACCTAAAATATACGTGAGCACACACGTGCTTCAAACTCAGGAGGACTAAAGTGCAAATACGACAAAGTACGAGGTCCAAACCACAAATATGCTTAACTACAACATTATTTAATGGACTAAAGCAAAATAAATAAAATTACAATGGAAAATATCCAATATACCCTGAGGACACATGGCGCGCGCACGAGAGGACGTCAGTAGACGACTCTGATATTCTATGGCAAAAGGATCTGATGACTCAGGAACGTGGCACATGCGTACTTTCTGGATCGACCTTTACTGAACACATCTGACGATTCTGAAAAAGGGAGTGACACACGACTCATATCTAAACTGACAGGCTTTGTCAGCTCTGACGACAAAAAGGAATGCTCTCACCCCAGACGAACTTCATCGAAGCGATGCTGGTGATCCGGTACATCGATGAAGATACCAAGGTGTCCAGCATGATCGTAGAGGAGTTGCACATCGAATGACCGGGGCTGATGAGATGGATGGATGGCAGATGAGCGATACGAAGGTGGGCATCGAGGAGCCACTCCGCCTGAGTGGGAGATGCTATAAATGACTGTCGACGTGCCTCCAGACCAACAAGGTATACTCAAGCTCGAGGACTGATCTTAGGTCGAGGTTATTGTGCACGGAAAGCAAAGGAAGCAACGATGGGATGGTGTTCAGTCTCCGGCGTGCACAGGAGAAGGAGACCTGGGTCTAATCTCGTTCGGACGGTCAAGTCTTAGGAGGATCATGTAGCGTGGGAAGATGTGCGGTGAGTTGAGGGTTTGATCAGAATGGATGAGTGGGTAGCGGAGCTCTAGTTGCGGTGGCTGGAGCCAAGACTACGAAGGGTAGCAGATGATCAGAATCGAACAGTGAAATAGAAAGGGAATGAAGGGTACCTTAGTGGTCTACAGTGTTGGTCGAAGTGCTGTGAAGGTGGAGGTAGGGTCCTGGCCTCGATCTGTTGTGATGGGAAAGAGAGGCTATACACGACAGTCGTCTCCAACCACGTTGGTGAGCTGCAACCGTTAAGACACCAACCTTCATTCTAAGAGCTCCTTCGGGCTACTGTCATTCAGTTGGAGGTGGCTATGGGGGAAGAAAGAGACGAGACATGAGCTACCAAGCGTAGGAGGCGGAAGAGGCATTTTATAGGCAAGCCAAGGGTCCAAGAAAATCGGAGGCATACACGGAACCCTAGGCAGACTCGGATGCGCTTAGGGATCCGCGAGGATCATGGAGGGCGGAGCTACAATCGAGTGTAGGAATCAATGCAGGAGGAGGCCAGGTTCGGGAGTGAGAATTCAGAGAAAATGCTCTAGTGAAAGGAATTCAACCCGACCCGGTCCTAGTTGAACCAATTAGAATCAAGAATTTACAAATTTCAAGGAAAATAGAATTAAAATAGCAAATAAATTTAAAACAAAAGTGTATAAAGTGAAAAGTGTTTATTATTTTTCAAACTATTTTTTGTGATTTTTAATTATTTTTAAATAAAATAAGATATATACAATATATATTATTATATACATGTATAATATACCTATGTATTATGTACACATAATTTTATTTTATTATTTTTACAAATATATATATATATATATATTTACAACACGATTTTAGGAGTATAAAATAAAATTTATTTTATATTTATAAATTATTTATAGGTATAAAATAAATAGTAAGTGTAAAGTGTATGTGTGTATTTTTGTACAACAATTGGATGATTTTATTTTTATTTTATTCTTCTTATTTTTATTTTATTTTTATATTATTTCTAATGCCATATACAAGAGTGTAAAAGAATAAAATGATTTTATTTTATCAATAAATAAAAATATAAATAAATGATATGTACAAGTATAGGTGATATGTTCAATACATAGTGTACCCTTATCTCTCTCTACTTATTTTGTCTGCGATCAGGTCCAGACTTGACCTTGTCTTGGGGTTTGAGCCACTCTGTGTTTATTCTAAATACATCATTCTTTTTCTTTTCTCTTTATTCAATTATTTTACACAAAAAATACAAGTTAATTATGCATTATTAACAAAGGTGTGCATAATGCTAAGTTATTATATTTACAAGTGTTTACATATGTATTTGCTAAAAAGAAGAGCTAAAATAAAAGAATAAAGAATGAGAATCGTAGATTCATCATGCACCAGCCTCGGCAACACCGCATGCCTCGAACAACGTGACACCCTTCAACTTCCCAAAGCCCGCCTCACGTGAGGAGCAGGTGGGGGCAGGAGCAATTTACATCCGCACCCCGCACTCCTCCTGATTTACGCAACACCCCCTCGAACGGAGTTCATGTGCGTGACACATGACTTTTTTTGGAGAAATTACATTTTACCTCTATGGGTATTTGTAATTCCACTTAGGTACTTATCTACATTTTTTATTTATTTTATTTTCTATATTGCATTGAGAACCTTCGCTTTATTGTCTTCATTTGAACCATTATTTTGCAACCAATTTTCATTCCAAAAATAACATGTTGTAGAATAATTTATCCTCTACCTTATGGTTACTAATGGTATTGTTTTGAGCTATGCTTAAGTTAGAATAATTAAATCGGTGGAAACTAGCATATTTTACCCAATGCAAGCTCTTTAATTTGTACTAAATTAATTTAGGCTTTAAAAATTACTAAATAAATCACATTTAGTTGTTCTCTAGCACATGCCCAAAAATCATTGCATTTTTATTCATGTCTAGTCAAAATATTTTTTTTTGTGATTTGAGTATTTGATTTTTAGTTAAATGTAAGCTCAGTTTTAAGGAAATCAAAGTTTTTTGGGATACCTCTCACATAGACCTATCTAGGGTATTTATAAAAATTAAATATTGAAAAATCACGTAATCTGCATATTTAATTCATAATAAATATATCTTGCATCTGAAAAATCCAAAAAACCTAAGTAGCCTAATTTTTCTTATTTTCACATTTGACCAAATTTTATGATTTTTGGAGATAATTTGATTAAAATTTGCATTCCTCAAAATATGTTAAAATTACATTTTCATACATAAAAAATGCCAAAAAAACTCTTCTTTGAAAATTGCGCATTAGGATTGATAAATTGAGCCGACCTTGGGGCTTCTCTAGGTTAAATAAATACCTAACCGCTCATTGATTAAATTGATTAAAGTATTCATTCATGCAGTTAATTTTTGATTGATTCTTAAGTGCACGACTACAAATGTAACATAATTTATTAAGGCATTTTTTGGATCGTTAATCTCTCAAATCAAGCTCAAACATCGTAGAGCATCAACCAATATGGACGTCGAAAATCAACAACAATGCATCACAGAGCAGCAATAGAGCAACTCTCAGCTCAATCTCCATCCAATAGGGCATCAAATGAAGAGTAAAACATCAAATATGGTCCACACAAATCCTCCCATCAAGGGAGACATCATGGGGTGTTTTTTATGAAACAAACATCGTATTAGACTCACAAGATTGCATCTCTGAGATCAAGCTCAAACATCATAGAGTAGCAACCAAATCGGACATCCAAGATCAATAAAAATGCATCATAGAATAACAATAGAGCATCTCTCAACTCAATCTCCAGCAAATAGGGCATCAAATGAAGAGCAAACACAACAAATAGGGTCCATACAAATCATCTCAAAGCAAATTAAGATATATTGTCGAACAAGCCACACCAAATGTACGTCTGAGAACAATAACAAGACATCATTGAATATCAACAATCAAACAACGAAGAAGAATACCCAAAAACACCAACAAGGCAACACAAAACAACTCTCAGCTCAAGCTTCATCCAACGGGGCATAAAATGAATAGCGATCACAACAAATAAACACTCTAATAAGCTCATTAACATTTCCCAGCAAATTCCAATCTCAAACCAAATTAACCGTGTACCATCAATCAAGCCACTAACATGGACAACCAAGGCCAACAACAATGCATCACAGAGTAGCATCATAGCAACTCTCAGCTCAAGTTCCACCCAATAGAGCATCATATGAAGAGCATAACACATCAAATAGGGTCCATACAAATCATCCCATCATGAGATCTTCAAATGAAAGAAACATCATAGCAAGACTGTAGCCTAAATCACAAAAAGGGCTATATGATCACCAACAATCCAAACAAGGTATGTCAATAAAAGCAGTAGGAGATAAGAGTATAATGGAACCCAATTTGATAATCATTAACATTGCACCATTAGACAACCAAACAATATGAACATCCAAGAAGAACAACAAGACATCATACGCATACACTCAATTCGATTATAGAACCAAAATGGTGCATTGGTTGAGCGGTTACCTCGCAATCCAGCAAATGGAAGAAGAAATGCACAGGAACAAGCAAAAGACAAAATGCACAGCAAGGTCCTGCGGTGAGCCAATCGGAGGTCAATCTCCAACCCTATTTATAAGGTTATGATGCGTTTATGGAAACCCTAAACTCCATGGAGGAGGATATGCTCGAGATGACAATTCAAAGGTAGTGGGACACCATACTTTTATGAAAAAGGGTTAAAAGGAACCCCTGCAATGTCCAACCATCCCATTGATGGCAAAGTAAAAGAAACCTACCTCAGATTCGCCATTCACGAGATAAGGTCATGGCATGCATAAGATAAGAATCACGCTTCATGGGTGAAGCTATAGACTAGGGTAGGGAGATAGAGGAGAAGAGCAAGAAACAGAGGAGGAGAAGGAAGGGCCTCGTTGGAGGAGATATCACGTGGGAGGGTGATGAATCTCGTATTCATCACTCTAAATCTCATTTATTAAGCTCAAATCCCTCAAAATCAACAACATTTTAGCGTCTATTCTGCATAATTAGCATTCATGCATGATTTCATAAGAATTGCATTTTAGCACAAAAATCTGCACAAAATAAGAAGCCAAACATCCAAGCCAAAATGACCTGTAAATAGCCTAACTTCCCTGATTTTTAACTCATTCATGCTAACTCCAAATAACACAAAACCACCTCCACTGCGTACATATCACTAACAAGAATAAATGAAAAATACAAAAAATAACTAACCCAAATAAGTGGACCAAAAACTCAAACCCTAATTTCAGGATTTTCGGACTAAAAGCCACATATCTTCCCCATCCAGTGTCCGATTTAATCCTACTCACTTTTGAACTAATATACATTCAATTACCTTCAAAACAAGACCAAGTTCAAGTGAAACGGAGCTCATATGTGAAAGTTGGGTTTTGGGCCTCTTTTGTATATTGTATATTTTAGCGGTTTTTGACCCAATATTTTATTTACATATTTTATTGATTAATAAAAATACAAAAAAAATTAGAGTAATAAGTATTTATTTAGCTCTGATTTATCATAGTTTTTCCGGATTTTTATCTGATCTAAAAAATGACATAAAAAATACAAAACCCCAAAATCAAGGTGTTCTATGTACATAGGATACCCCAAAAATTCACTTTGTGCAAAAGATCGATTTTGATCTTGATGTCTTCATGAAAGTTGTAGATCTCATCGAGACGAGCAATTCTGTGAAGAAACTTTTTCGATCCGAGGTTATTTACCATTTTTTATCGATTTTACAAAATGTTTTATTTTCGAATTTTGTGGTGATGACACGTGGCAGCACCTGGTGCCGCCACGTGTCAACCTTTTTTGGGCGTATTTTATATCGGTTTTTATATAAAAAAAAGTAATAATATTAAAAAAACCATGCACGTGCGAGGCACGTGCCACCCAGGCACGTGCTCTGCACGTGTGCGCTCCCCCTCTCGCCCTTTGTCCCACGCGCCACGTGTCCTATTCTTGGTCGTCCGATCGCACCTGATCGGACGGCCCTCCCGCGTCGTCTTCCTCCCGCCTCCTTCGTTAGCTCCGCCGCCCAGCCAACATCACCGCGAATCTCGCGCGACCCCCTTCGTCCCCGATACACCGCCAATCCCCTCACCAATCCGCCCTGCGAATCTCGCGCCACCTCCGATCGCCTCCGCATATCCCTCGCCGCCGCCGCGTCAAATCCATCACCGGATCTCCTCCTCCATCCCCTCAATCTCGCCATCTCCAGATCTGAGAAGATCACATTCCTTCCCCGACGAGCTGCCATCGCCTATTTAAGAAAACCTCCGCGCCACAGAACGGTATCCGCCGATTCACACAGTTGAAGGGAAAGCCTCGTCGACGGCGGTGACAGCACCGTTGGCAAGGCTGCCTTGGAGGCTGGGCGAGATCCGAAGCCTTCAAGCTTCGTTGCAGCTCACGGTGACCTCCCTCGCCGTATCTGCCTCTGCTCCGATTTCGTCGAGCCCACGCAATCTTCATCAACCAACGACGAACTCTACGCCTTCCGCCAATGCCATCATCGAGCTTCACCGCCTACGCCTCCGCCTGGAGCTCCTTCGCAACCGCCGAGGCCGAGCACAGCCCTTCGACTCCAATCGCCGGCCCTTCGCCGCCTCCACCGCACCGTAGGCTCACTCCACCGTCATCGACAATCTCCCCCGCACTCATCCAACCACGGCCGTGTGTCGGTCGTGCCATCCAACGCCTCCTGGTGCCTCTGTCACCGACAACCTCCAACGTCATCAACGACTAGCAGCTCGACTCTCGCCGGAGGCCGTTTGTCGGCCATCGCACCACCACCTCCCCCCCTCGGCCGGGCACGAAGCCCGAGACCCCCCGCACGTGCGACGCACATGCGCGGGGGGACGTCAACACCACGTCACTCCCCAAGTCGCATGCCCCGCACGTGACAGGGGTCAAATTGCAAGCAGCCCCCCCCGGAGTTCCCCGATTCGCACAACAGGCCAGCCATCTAGAGGGCACGTGCTGGGCACGTGCCTCTCTAGAAATTTTGCAAAGAAGCCCTCTAGTTATTAGTAATTACTCTTAGGTCCCCCTTGCAATTTTATATTTATTTATAATATTTGCATCTGTACCCCTGTGTTCCCCCGTATATTTGAACGTCTTCTTTACATTATTTTCTTAATCTAAAAATAGCATGATATTTATTGACTAATTCTATACACTTTGACATATTGTGGGTAATTTTGTGACTGATGGTTAATTAATAAATAATTATTTTGCAGAAATTTACATATTTTGCCCATTTCTTGCTTGGAAATTCATAGCTAATTAATCATTGCTCTAAAAATCCTTGAAAAATCACATCTTGTAGAGTTAATTATTCTTAACATCGTGCCCAAAAAGATTTGCATTTGGATATATATTTTGTCCTGTAAAAATCATTTTGTATCTTTTAGTATTTAATTTTTAATAGGTATTAAACCCCACATTTTCGAAGTTTAGGATTTTTCTGAGATCCATCACCTAGTGATAGAACTTAGATAATTTTATTTCTTGAAAATAAGTAGGTTTAATATTTATTATAATTAAATATTGAAAATCATTCTGTTTGCATTTAAAAATCCATAAAAAATTCATATTGCATCCAAAAATTCCAAAAAACATTACAGTGCACTTATTTCATCATATTTTACATCTCGACCAAATTTCGTATTTTTCGGGCATCATTTGAACGTAATTCACATTTTAAGTCCTAAAATAGGCCGAATTTGCATTGAGCACCCTATATTGCATTGAAAATTCCAAAAAAAAACCGCTTCGAAAACTGAACATAAACTTTGATAGACATCTTTCTAGGTTGTTCCTTTGCCTCCTTGTGATCGACCTTGAGACTTGCCCAAGTAAAATAAACATAAAACCACACGCTTAAAAATTGAATAACTTGTTTGTGGTATTTTCTTGACCGTTTCCGATTGCCGCCTACAACGCACGACTTTAATTATTTTCACTTTCGATGATAAAAACAACATCTTAAGACCGGCATCTCCGGATTCGTCAGATGGCGCCGTTGCCGGGGAGGCAAACGACTTAGATTTTTGTCTAAAATTTTTTCATTCGGTTTTCCGCATTCGGGTAGTCTGACCCCCGAATTTTTCATTGTAAATTTCATTTTCCTGCAATTTATTTTCAGCCTTTATTTTTCATATATTTTTGAGTCACTCTCTTACATTTTCTCTCTTATTTTTTTGCGAGGTACCTTGTACGTGGAGCGGTTTTCAATAACCGACGCAACTTCACCGACTCTTGCAAAAACTGCAATTAATTTAAGATCGAGTCGAGTCGTGAGAGAGCGTAGAGTCTAGGTTTTAATTCCTGCAATTTTTAAATTTTTGTAATTTTACAGCGGTGTCCGTTTAGACTCTCGCGTGCGTATAAAGACCTCTGACTTTATTCTGTGGTGTGTCGTGGCCTGTTTCACTCTCCGGTGAGGGTGGGGCCCGACTTGAGTGGCGATTAGGATAGACCTGCACATACGGCTCTCAAAGCATTTATATTTTGCTTGTGCTCGAAGGATCTTAGGCCACACTGCACTTTAATTGAGACGCACATAGATCGTTCAACTTAGCCAAATTTAAATCAATTCTTCCCGCTAATAGAACTTTCTGCTTAGGTGCGGTTTTTCCATCGGCTTGCACATCATATAGAATATTTTTTAAATTCTGTCTCGCATCCCACATGGAGATTGCGAGGATTCACTGTAAGTCTTCTAACTGAGCATTCATCATAGTTTTCCGTGTGCATCGGCTTTTCCCGAATTCCTCTCTCTTGTTTTATAACATAACTTTAAAGGAAATTGGGACTGGACGGTAGACGTGCATTTGTGGTCATCTAATTTTTCAGTGATCACCTCATTAAAATCGGGAATGCTAAATATAGCTGATCTTAAAGAATCCATAAAATCAAGAATTTTTACAGGAGAGCAACCCCGACCTTGGATGTTTTTATTTTTCTGAGTAAGCAAGAGACGACACTTAAGGCTAGAGCCCAAATCCGAAATTTCAGCTCGCTAATTTTCTGCCAAGATTGATTTATCACCAACTAAAATTGAAAAGATAATAGCCGAACTCTTACGGCTTCATTGTGTGAGTTGGTGAATCCGGGGTTTGATTTGTGTTTGTATTGGTGTGCGTGAACCGATATTAAAGATCAATAGTCGCACATTTGATAAAATTTCTATCCCATACAATCATCTCTCTCATCTCTTGATTTTAATCTCATTATGGAAATCTTTCCAAATTTCAGATCCAACCCATCATTTCTCTCAACTCCTTCAAAAATGACCGAACATCACTATGAAAACAAATTTGTCTCGGTTTGGCCCAAATCAACTACATCCTCTTCTTTCAATAATCCTCCAACATTGGCGGGAAACTTTCACCCGCATATAACCTCGGCCCCCTCATTAAATCCTTACTCAAGTCATCCAACCACACATGACCACCTACCATCTTGGACTGAACCGCCTAATTCTCAGTTTCTCGCCAATGAAACATTTCAGGATCAAAATCCTTTTAAGTCCCACGACTGGCAGAGAAACCAAACCCAGATAGAAGGACATGCAATTAATGATCATCAGTGTTGGATTGACCACAACAGACCCCTCGTCAGATATAATGCTCATACAGAGGACTGGACTGACCTCCTAGACACATATAAACCCTGTATGCTGACTCCACAATATCAAGGTCTGACTAATCATGATCAAAGGATTGAGCTCTACTCAGATCAACTAAACATGCCTGGATCATATGAGCAGCCTCCTTCCATAATTTTTGAGGAGAAATTTTCAAGAAATGATCGTATAATGGATATTCCAAGAAATTCTCCTCTCCGCACATACAGAAAAATGGAAGACGGAATCATTGAACAAAATCCGAGTGCTCCTGTGGTTGATCATGAACAAAATTGTGAGGATAATGTTTCAAGGATAAAAACAAAATTTGAATTGATGGAGGATAGATTTCAAAAATTTGCCGACCGAGTAATCTCATTCTACGGTGGATCGTGTGTAAAACTAAATGAGGAAATGATTGGATCCCATGATGAAAATTTGGAGGATATTCAAAAACCTAGGGATGAGTCTAATATCAACACCTCTGCTTATGACTATGCCTCTGACCCAAACTCTGAATATCAAGGCCCCTTCTCATCTAAGGAAGATACCACATCACCACACCACACAGAAAATACAAAAAAATTTGAAAATCCAGAAAATCTCATAAAAATTAAATCTGAAGAAGATCTGAAGAATTTGGATCCTGCTTTACGGGAAGCACTGGAAAAATACTTGATTTTTGAACTTCCCATCATAAAGGCCATTGAACACTTCCCTGACCTTAAGGAATTTCTAATGGACAGATTAATCATCAAAAAGTCAGGAAGGATTAGAACAAAAACTGAAAGACATATCTTGTCAATGGCCTCCTCCTTGGTGTTGAGGACAAAAACCAAGAGCCGCATAGTGAAGCGGTTGCCCAGATTTGACTGTGAAATCAAAGACACAATTTTCACACATGCTCGTATTGATGATGATTCACCGATCAATATCCTCCCGACCTCTGTATTTCAGGAACTCAAACTCGGACCAATTCGGAAGATACGAGAGATTGTACAATTAGCCGACCGATCAATAAAAAGGCTGAGAGGAACCATTTCTGTCATCATGAAATTCCAAGGTGCTCCGCTCAAGGTAGAATTCACGATCATTGATATTGAGCATCAAGGAGAATTCACCCAGTCTCCAATCATTCTCAGAAAACCATTCTTGGCATTGGCCAAGGCGAGTATCGATTGTGAGACTCGGGAAATAAA